>QANX01000146.1:1733-42699 GCA_003254975.1 Ochetophila trinervis
TTTTTTTTTTTTTTTAAGTTTGTGAAGTCTAAGATTTGAGTTTATTAAAATTAAAGTCAAATTTTTCTCTATAAATACATGCATATAGATATTTATAAATTTAAAAATATGCTTTCAAATTAGAAATTCAATCATTTCTAGTATAAAAATTTTATTCTTCAATTTGTAATAAAAAAATACATGCACAATGTTACGTTTTTAATTATTATTATTTTGATACCAATGTAAATTATTATATGAGTATTTTTAAAATCAAATATATATATTAGACTCAGGTGGTCAAACAAATATTAGTTTTTTGTATTTCACATAAAAAAGATTTGATAACTTTAATTAATTGCATTTTGTAAAATTTCACAAATGTAATTTTGCATTTCAACAAATCTTAAGATACTTCATAATTGTCATGCTACAATGTAATCGTACTCATAATATATTTTATAAGTAACACAATTAATTCAATATCAGTGGAAATTTGTTACATTTTTTTAATCTTCAATTTACATAAATAAATTCAAAGAATTTGTCTGCATTATGAAAATTATAACAAAAAAATATAAAAAATAAATATATTATCAGGACTTGTAAAACAAACCCAACAGTATTGAAATTCCAAAAAAAAAAAATGAAAAAGACTTTGCAAAAGAGCTACAGAAACAAAAATCTTTATTAAGAAGAAATTCCATCCACAAAAGGAAAATCTTTTTGTGCTAGATTTTTCTTTCTTTTGGCGAAGTGCGCTAGATTTTTCTTTTTTTGGTGAATTGGGCTAGATTTTTCTTCTAGACTACAACCAAACAAGGAAACACAGTGAATGAAGTGGGCGATTTAATATCGAAAAGGACAGAACAAAAAAAATCAGATAACGATTATGAACACGTGTCCCACTGAGAAACAAAGTTTTCCGTGGTCACCATGACTGTCAATTTCCCATTGGCCGTTGGGGTCCCGAATATCACAATCACTGTAGCCTTATCAGAGTGACGTCAGACGCCGGTCTAATCCAACTGTCCAAAGCTGTCTTATGCCTTTTGGCCACCTTCACACACGCAGCCAACACTCTATATCTACGCCACTCCCACGCGAGAGCCCCTGCATACAATACACTGCATTAAAAATCTCTGTCTTTTTGCAGTCCCACCCGCCTATCAATCGCTTTTCTTTTCACGTTCTCAAATCCGCGGCTCCACCACTTTTCGCAATGTCCATTGGTCCGTGGTTCCACGCTCTCAAACTGCACGTGGATTAAAATCCCATAACCCAAAAATGTAGCCGTTGGAGTTACCACATGGCACTTTGCGGACATCGCAATAATTCTTACTTTGGGCATGAAAAATCTATGAGTAACGGATTGCTAAATTCTTGGCATTTATTAATACAGTGTTATTTTGTTTAATTATAATTTTAGGTAAAAAAAAAATAATTTAAAATTTAATTAATAAATTTGAGATCGTTCGAAATCTTTTGGCCGACTGCGGTTAAGACTAATTTTGACCGAATAGAAGGGCTTAAAGACGCTGCTCGGCTAAAGATCCAGACGTACGCATCGAATCAGTACAAAAAAGTAACAAATACCTGCTCTCTTTTATTTTTATTTTTTATTTTTTCATTTTTTTGCTTTCACTTCTCAAAATTCCAGTGTTTGGATTTTTTGCCTGGATTCCTTATAAACGGGTGCGGAGATCATTGAATCCTTGTAGTTGCTGTTCTACCTTATCAGGAATTAAAGGCGCATAGTGGCGTGGTTCCTACTTTTCCTAGATAAGGAGTTGAAGAATTGCTTCTATTGGACTTTGAAGCAATCCAAACACCTTCTATCTGGATCTGCAATTTCTCTGGTTTACTCTGCTTTATTGTTCTGAGGAACTAACTGCTCAGAGAGGGAGTAGCATAACCCCAAAGTATGCTCGGTGTTTTATTTTGCTTTGGTTTTTCAATTTCATTTCTTGATAGATTGGGGCTGAGTGCGTGTATTTGGCAATTTTTAGTTAATATGAAAGCTTTTTTAGTTTAAGATTGTGAAATTTAACAAATTTTGATTCAACTTTTTTTTTTGGCCCTTTTTCAAGTGTTGTGTCTATGTTTGATTCGTCGGAAAGGTTTTAATTTCCTGGGAAAAAAAATTATATCTCCGTTTACGAAGGAAAATATGGCCGTTAAAAGGAGACTTTTGAGTTTTATTTGCTGGGTGTTATTGGAAAGCATTATAACTTTTAGTGTAGATTTCCTTTGGAATTTTGTTTCTATATTCGTACTTTGATTTTCTTTCATTCTTTTGCTCATATAGAGGTAATTCGTGCTCTTTCTTTCAGGGGGGAACAGAATTTTGATAAATGGCTACACTCGGAGATATAGGGCTCGCAGCAGCCATAAACATTATTAGCGCATTGATTTTCTTTCTTGCATTTGCCATTTTAAGGCTACAACCTTTCAATGACAGAGTCTACTTTCCAAAATGGTATCTTAAGGGATTAAGAAGCAGCCCAACACGCTCTGGAGCATTCGTCCGCAAGTTTGTTAATTTGGACTTGAGATCTTATTTGGGGTTTTTGAATTGGATGCCGGCTGCATTAAATATGCCGGAACCTGAGCTAATTGATCATGCAGGACTTGATTCAGCTGTTTACTTGCGAATCTACTTGCTGGGGTATGAATTTACCAATATAGTTCTTCTTTTTTCCCCTTGTCTTAGTGCTAAGTTGTTTTAGTGTTTTTAAACCTCCATTTTATGCTTTTGGATTTTGGATTTTCTTGGTAGAGATGCTACGTACATTTAAAATTCCCCACCTCTCTTTTCGCTATGTATCTTATGCATGCTTTTTTTCTTTTTCCCCTTCTTGTATTTCACCAATTAATGTCAATGCTCCATTTTGTTGCCAAAAGAATGGTATTCGTTTTAGTGGTCTTACTTCAAGTAGCCATAAGATTATGACATTGTTTATATTATTCTTGTGGATGGAAATCGAACAAGAGGGTTGGATTTGAATTTTTAGGACATAACCGAAAAGGATATTTTAGATCTTTATTTTATGACTATTTTCTAGTATTTTTGTTATTTACATATAGTTTTGGACATGCTGAACAAAAATCTAATGCATCTTTTCTTGAATTTTATTATTGGAAAGATCGATTGCTGTGTAATTTCATATTGATTTTGCCTTACTTTTAAGTGACCTTCTGATTGATAATTGTATCGTTGGTTCAACTGGCCGTAAAGGGAAAGTACGGTAAACATCAAAACAGTCTCTTAAAAACCAATCTTCACCTCGAAGACTTTACATGACAGTCCTTGCAAGGAGATTCGTAATAATTCTCGATTACTATAAGCAGACTTTAAGTCTCTATGTCCAATATAGCATTTGATTCTTTTAATTTCTTTGAGGACATTGTTTCAGCTGAGTGTTCATCTATAAAAGTTGGAATATGTTCTGTTGTCCTATATTAACTCTTTTTTATTATTATTATTTTTTTATGCAGACTTAAGATATTTGTTCCGATAGCATTTCTTGCATGGGCTATCTTGGTACCAGTGAACTGGACAAATAGCTCTTCGAAGAGTACTGAGTTATTGAATGTAACTTCAAGTGACATTGATAAGCTCTCGATTTCAAATGTTTCACCTGGATCCGACAGGTTTGCAACTATCCTCTTTGGTAACTTATTCTGCTTTTAAGTTTGAATTGGGTACTGTTCTGACCTTCTGTGAAGGAGTTTTGATTGGAAAGAGGTTGTTGAGTCGTCTAGTTTGGGGTTGGAGACCAACTCCAGCATCATGCTCTTGTCAGTGAAAGACTATTTATCATTTTTTAGGGTTAAGAATTGGTGAATTTTAAAATACCATACTATTTTAGCGACTTGTATGAGAATGTTTGTCTCCATCAGTTTACTTTGACATTTTTTTGATTGATTAATTAGACGAAAAGAATACAAGAAATTGAATCTCTCTACTTATAATCGTCAACTTAAATGACTAAATAATCCTTTTGTAGTGAACTGTTCTTCCTGTTCTTAATTTTTAATTGCGCTCTGTATTGTAATGTGAAATTGAGCTTGTGGATAAATTTATTTTCTCATACACAATTTTTCACCGCTTGCAATTGGTGGGGATGCATAAGGCGACTCATATATGATCCATTTGGGTCTTGGTATTTCAATGTCTTTTCTTTTCCTGGTAGAGCCAGTTGAATCAAAGCATTTTTTACCCTTGTTTCACATTTTGGAATGGGAGAGTCTTTGCATATGTTGGTATTTGTTTGAGACTGAAATAAGAATGCGTTGTTGTTGTAACTTCCTCCAAAAAGCATTCTTCCCAGAACTTCCTCCACAACTCTGAAATACTTTACCATCATCTATATATTCAGACAAATCCAACTCATGTCTCATCATTCTTTCTGTTAACCTCACAACAGCTTAGTTATCATTCTCCAATTATAAATCATATTCATGTCTTGCTTCAACTGTATTACTGTACCCCTATAGTGTCTATATTATCAGTGCTATTTGATTAATCCAAAAATTAACGTTCTCCTTCCAATAATTGACGTGATTATAATTGGAAGTTTCACATAGTACAGTGTTTCTTGTTTTGTTTATCAACGCATCAACATGACTGTCATGCAAGTCTCAATTTGCAGGTTTTGGAGTCACATAGTGATGGCTTACGCTTTTACCTTTTGGACATGCTATGTGCTGCTAGGGGAGTATGAAAAAATTGCCTCAATGCGCTTGCAATTTCTTGCATCAGAAAGACGCCGTCCAGATCAATTTTCAGTGAGATTCTGTCTCTATTAGTTTAGATTATATAATAGTTGAATAATCTGAATCTTGAAAATTATTAAATAAATAGTCTCTGTCTTTGTTAGTTAAGATATAATAATTTAAGTCCTTGTGTGGCAAATGTTCAAAGATAATTTTATGCTTATTTTGCTTGCATGTTTCTCATTAGGGTTTGGGATATAAAAATTGTAATTTGATAAGGTTATTTGGTGGTTATATTGGACTAATGTTTTTAATCTTATATAAAATCTGAAGTAATCTTATTCCTTTCTTAATTTTTCTCTTTTAACCACTTAGTTACTTGATAATAAGATGACATCTTATCATTTTGGAATTATGGTAGCAAAAAAGAATGTAGATTCATTAAGGAATACCAGATAGGACAATTTTGAGTGTTATGCCACAAGGACAAAGACTGCTTTTTGATGTCATTATTCTTTCCCAAATCTAATGGATTTGAATTCTTTACAGGTGCTTGTTAGAAATGTTCCACCAGACCCTGACGAATCTGTAAGTGAGTGCGTGGAGCATTTTTTCCTGGTGAATCATCCAGATCAATATCTTACTCATCAGGTGTGTTCCTGCTAGAGTAAAGCATATATCCTTAAGTGATTTATAAATTGACTTGAATGATAGTGATTGTTTGAAGAGACCATGATCTTGTGATCATGTTGTTCGTACGTTGTCCTCCTACCATGTGCTTGTGGACATAGATCCTTGTGGTCATATTGTGTGAACCCTGTCCTTGTACTAGAAAATAGATATAGCATCGAATTATGGCTTCTTTTCTTATTATCGGACCAAATTCAACCCAAAAATAAATGGTTTGGGTTTCTCAGATTGCTTGCCTTTATTAAGCCTTGTTCCAGTGGGAGACTTGATCAACTGGAAGAACTAGGTTGGAATGAGATTAGGCTCAAACCTGAACCCACTTCATGCTTGTCTTCTCCTGCTCATGAATTATGTAACCAAGACATGCTCTTAAATCTATTTTTGTCAGTCTCGAGTTATAGGCATTATGTGTCATTAAAATTTATTCCCCTGTTACTATGATTCCCGTAAACAGACTCATGTGGGAAGTAATAATAATCCTTTAATTAGTGTACATTCTTGTTTTTGTTTGTGTTCACACGCGTACATGTATAGACATATCTCTAAGTAATAAAAATAACATGTAGGTGGTGTACGATGCAAACAAACTTGCCAAATTGGTGAAGAAGAAGAGAAAGATGCAGAATTGGCTTGTCTATTACAGAAACAAATTTTCAAGAAATGATTCTACGAGGCCCATGATGAAGGTACTTAGTTGAACCAATATTTCTTTAAATGTTAGTGTCTTCCAATTTATTTATTGATATCATTTCTGTGTTTGAGCTTAATCTGTGCACATAACTTTATTTACAGACTGGTTTTCTTGGGCTTTCGGGAGATAAAGTGGATGCAATTGAATATTATACATCTGAGATTGATAAACTGTCAAAAGAAGTAAGTACCAGTTTTATAGCTCAAGTTTCTTGTTTAACCTTTTCAAGTGTCCTTTCCTTTATCTGTTCTTTTGCATTATCTTCTGATTGTCTGGGACCCAATGAAGAATTGTAAATGCCTCAAATTCAATGGAAAAATTATTATTTATGCATTTGCTTGTACTTTTACAAGGTCTAGCAAGCTGATAAGGCGTCATTTTGTCTGCATACTCAAGAAAGCAATCTGAAAGTTACTGAAACAATCTTAATAGAAAAAATTAACTTTCTCTGAATTGAGGATGCTAGTTTTGATGTTAGCAATGATCTACTTCAGAAGTAGTCCATTATCTTTTGGTACCATAAGGGATCCCATGGTCCTCTAGTAATTCTCTTCCTCCCCACCCAATACACATTCCTGGATTTCTAGTAAAAGAAAGAACGGGGAGGCGGTTATTTGCTGGACTTTGAGTTATAATGGTCTTCTTGTATAGAAGGAATTTCATGTTCCTGTTTAATGAAGTAAGAATGATCCTTTAGTTGTTTTCTTCCCTTATAGTCGATCCTCATGATAAAAAGGAACTTCTGTAGTGATCTTCATGTGCTTAGGTCCAATTCGGTGGAATTTGGACAAACATTTTATGTTATGACACTTAGGATTTACTTCTAATTATATTCAAATCTAATGACTCTTGCTCAGATAGCTGACGAAAGGGAAACAGTTGCAAATGATCCCAAGTCTATCATGCCAGCAGCATTTGTTTCCTTTAAAACTCGATGGGGTGCTGCTGTTTGTGCACAAACTCAGCAAACCAGAAATCCTACTCTTTGGTTAACAGATTGGGCTCCAGAGCCACGCGATGTTTACTGGAAAAACCTTGCTATCCCATATGTTTCATTAACAGTAAGGAGACTAATTATGGGTGTCTCATTCTTTTTCCTCACCTTTTTTTTCATGATTCCCATTGCATTAGTACAATCTCTTGCAAGTATTGAAGGAATTGAGAAAGCAGCACCATTTCTAAAGCCCATTATAGAAATGTAAGTTCTTATTATTTTCTATCCTCTAGACGATATGTAACTTACTATATATCTAATTTCTAAATCCCTTGATTGAAATGTGAGTTTCTATCATTTTCTACCTCTTGAGTTAATACATTTAACTTGATTATGACTAATTCCTATTAGTACAATGATATATGTGCAGCAAATTCATTAAGTCCTTCATCCAAGGATTTCTACCTGGAATTGCATTGAAGTTATTTCTCATAGTTCTGCCAACGATATTGATGATAATGTCTAAATTTGAAGGCTTTACATCTCTATCTTCTCTCGAAAGGAGAGCAGCATCTAGATATTATCTCTTCAATTTTGTGAATGTATTTCTTGGGAGCATAATTACTGGAACAGCATTTGAGCAGCTGGATACTTTCATGAAGCTATCAGCTAATAAGTAAGTTATTTTCAATTGTTGTCTTCACTTTTTTTCTGAATCTTTCTTCTTTTCCCTGACCCTAATAGATGATATTTGTATTTGTAACTTAAGCATGCATGATGGTGAGCAATGCAAAGTTCTTATATTTGAAATTTTGTTTGGTCTGTGTGGACATTATAGGATTGTGTGGTCTCTTGAAGGTGTGAATTATGCTCGTGATTATTGAAAAGTTTTGTTTGCAGGAGGAACCATACATAGAGGTCGACTAGTAATGATTTTGTTTTGTTTTTTTTTTTTGTTTTTAAATATTAATCTAATAAAACTGGGCTTTTTCTTCAAATGATAGTTGGCTTTCTCACCTGGTTGTAGGGCTTGAAAACAAAAATGAAAACATAAAATAGAATACCATCCTAAGACGGTTTCAAATTTTTTTATTTATTTTTTGAGCAGGCCCATGTTGATAAATGGTGTTGCTGTTGTTAGTTTTTTTTTTCAATTATAAATGGATATTTTATTGACTTTAGTTGCCATTGATATAATCATAGTTTTCTTTTCGAGAAAAAAAGAACCAAAAATGTAAACTTTACAAAATAACTTACAGGTTTGCATAAAAAATTATGGGATATATCAAAGACACACATGTATGATTGCGTTGCTGATAAAGCTTCTATATGTTTCCTCTATAAATTGCTGATCAAATACAACTTTTCGATTTGAATTATATTTCATCATATGTAAGCCTTTTTTATTTTCTTACATGATTTTGATTAAATCAAGTTTTTTGCACTTTTGGCAGAATTCCCGAGACAATTGGTGTAGCAATTCCAATGAAAGCAACTTTCTTCATAACTTATATAATGGTTGATGGATGGGCTGGTATAGCTGGAGAGATTCTAATGTTGAAACCACTCATAATTTACCACCTGAAGAATTTCTTCTTGGTGAAAACTGAGAAGGATAGAGAGGAGGCAATGGATCCAGGAAGTCTTGGTTTCAACACTGGGGAACCTCGTATACAATTATACTTTTTACTAGGCCTTGTGTATGCTACAGTGACACCAGTTCTACTTCCATTCATAATAGTTTTCTTTGCCCTGGCTTATGTCGTGTTCCGTCATCAGGTAAACATTTAATTCCTTTTATCCTGAAATTCTGCCCTCACAATTGCATATAGGAAGGATTAACCAGAGTTTGGGTATGGTCATGGAACCATGAGTCCACTGATTGGAGATTATTCGAAGTCGGGAAATTTTATTTCCATCTTATGCTGATACTTATTATTATTATTATTTTTAATCGATAAGTAGGTCCACTGCCAGGATCAAACCTGGGCTGGGGCAGCCAATGGGAATGGCTTTTGCCGTCTCAACAGGAGCAACTTTTATTATGTCTCTACTTTGATGTTAAGAAAAGTTCCTGCAATCTGCACAGTACACTTTTAGTCATGTAACATGTATAATTTATTTAGTTGTCCTTGTATTGTATTTGTGTGTAAATACATTTCCCTAAAAGTCTAAATATCTTCTCAGCATTATCCAATGTACGAAAAACATGCACAAGTCTGTGTTTATGTGGTTTTTGAGCATATACGAGTTTATTTTAACTTGTCTTTTGTTTTTGAATTTGAAATGCAGATCATTAATGTTTATAATCAGGAGTATGAGAGTGGTGCAGCATTCTGGCCTGATGTCCATGGCCGCATTATTACTGCGTTGGTCATTTCGCAAGCGCTTCTGATGGGATTGTTGGGCACAAAAGATGCTGCTCAATCAACACCCTTTCTCATTGCACTTCCTGTACTCACTATATGGTTCTACAGGTTCTGTAAAGGTCGTTATGAATCTGCATTTGTTAAATACCCATTACAGGTAACTCAGAAACTTGGAAGTTTACATAGTTAATAATTGTTAATGCATTCCAAATAGTTCATAATGGAAAATAAAAAATGGTGTTTCTCTTTTCTCACATTTGGTGTTGCCTTAGATTATTATTTACCAACCCTTTTCACTTGTAATATAGGAAGCAATGATGAAAGACACACTGGAACGAGCTAGGGACCCAAACCTGAATTTGAAAGGCTACCTTCAAAATGCATATACTCATCCAGTTTTTAAGGAGAGCAAGGAAGATGAAGAAGACGACCATGAAGTGGGTGACAGTTGGGAAACTGACAGTGCACGTGTGCCCACAAAACGCCAGTCCCGAAGGAATACGCCTGCGGCCAGTAGAATAAGCGGTGCATCTTCACCTTCTTTGCCTGATGTTGTTGTAGAACAACCATAGCAGCTTTATGTCCAAGACATCACCATCTTCTATAATGTAATGTATATTTGACCTTTTACAACATCACACCGGTGGAGGATGGCGCTGTATATCATGTCGAGAAGGATTATAATGTACAGAGAGAAATATATAATGACTGAGGAAGTAGGTTTTGGAGTTTATCTCTGCCAATTGGAAGAGTATTATAGATTGGCCAAATAGACTCGTTTGAAAGCTAAAAAGTGTGTTTTTCTTTTTTTTTTGTTTTGTTTTTTGTGAATGAATATTGAATACTGTATGTAATTCGGAATTGGTTTGTAAGTCGAAGATCTGCAATATCACGCGAAGAATTTTCTTGATTAACATCTTCTTAAGTACAATTACTGAAGCATTGCAGCCGTTTCTGGTTAGAAAATCACCAAATTAATTATCCAATATAACAAATATATTCATCAAATCAAAAGACAGGACGGAACCGGAAGAATGGAAAAGTATATTATTTTGAGAAAAATATATAAATAATTTTAACTAGCTTGGTTAATAGTGTTTTTTTATTTTATTTTTTGGACAAAGAGTTTAAAGGAAGAGTGCAAAATGACCTCTTATCAGGGACGATGAAATTTAAATTGGAACGATAAAATATATAGATTTTTTTTTTAGAAGAAAATAAAAACTTTCATTTCATAAAATTAGGTAACATCGTCATAATCAACGGCATTTGTCCAAGTATTTTTGGTTGTTTACAACTTCGCTGCTGATAGAATAACCTTTGAAGAGACTTTCTAATCACTCTTTTTTTTATTGAAAAAAAAAAATAAAACCTTTTTCCAAACACTAATTTTTTTTTTCCCGAGATTTTCAAAATACTAATATTAGTACTTATGTATTATCAATCACCTATATCTTTATTTCATTAATAAAATTTGGGATTATTTTACCACCTCACTTCATAGGTTGAAACTTTTACATTATTACATATTTATCATTATATTTTATTTTATTTCATTTATTACTTTAGTATAAATCTCCGTTTGAATTCCACTTCTTAAACTTCTCTATTCAATTAGCATAAAATATATTTATAAAAAAAATTAGATTAAAATTTAGTAGTGGAAAGATATAGCAAATTATTATTGATTAAAAAAAAAAGCTGAATAGAAAGCTATAAATTATATATAAACAACTAAGTTGCAAATTTGAGTTTGTAATGATAATATTTGGGGTATTATACGCAAATTGATGATATAAAGCATAATTATTTTTAAAATTATTTTTTAATATTAAAAGCATATTACATCTATCTCCTTTAAAATTTGATAAAATTTCAAATATGCCATTCAGATTAGAGAAATGACGAAAATTTCACATGCCGTTAGCAGAATTCTGTTAATCTTAACAGATTAAAAGTAAAATTGTATTTGTATTTTTCTGATAAGCTTTCTTTTCTCTCCTCTCAATACATCTTTTCTCTCTCCTCCTTAATTAACTTATTTCAAATTTTATTCATCAAATTTTATTAAAATTAAAATTAGAAATTAACTTAATCCGCCCGAGCCTTCCGAATCCACCAATGAAGGCCCAAACTCTTGATTAATCTCAAATTTTGAAAATGCCAATCAAATATTAAGATTTCTTTGTTCGAATTGGGCTCCTGTTTGTAACAATTTTGAATAAAATTTCAGGGTATCTGTTTGAGAGTCATCTAACAGTATATCGAGAGCTGCCACAGCCGCAGTGGCTGGTAAATCAAACCTCTTGAGTGCCGTTGCTTCTCTCTTTAATGTCGAATCTTCTTCTTCTTCTCAAAGACTGGTGGAAAATGATAATGCCTCTAAAAACGCTACCACTCTACTCCAGTCCCTCATCGATAATTTGGATAGCATTTTGCCGCCGGTAGTCTTTATTCTTTCATGAATATGTTATTTGGGTTGTCTATGTTAGAAGATGACATTTTTGGTGACCAAAGCTGCTGCAAAATTCTGTGTGCAAACTATTGTGGAGAACAAATTTAGTTTATGTTTTTGGTTTAGAATTCTAGTTGGTTTGTAATGGTTATTGCATATTTAGCAGCCATTTAGTTACTTTGTAATGTAACTTGCTACTGTCATATTCTCTAAAAATATAGGGATATTTTTTTTTTTTGAAAAAAGTTACTGCAACTTTTGCATTTTACAGCTTTGCATTTTGCAGTTTTTGTATACTGTAGTAGACAAAACATCAGCTACTCATGATATTGGTTAGAGATGTATATGTATTGTTAAAAATTCAAAATGAAACTAAGTTTTACTGTTTTTCTCTCAAGTTCTCTCTGCAACTTCCACTCTTTCTACTTCCTCTCTTTGTTGAAACTTTAGGTTATTCTCACAATCTATTATCAGAGCCATATTTTCTAATCTTTGAGAGTGCTAAACTCATTTGTAAAACAAAAGGCAAGTAAGGAAAAAGGGTCATACACCCCATAGAGTAAACAAAATAGAAAAGCTTCAAACTTTTTTCCCTTTTCAAAAATGGCTTCAGCTTCATATTCAATTCCATCACCACCAGTTTTCACTTGTGAAAATTACTGCATCTGGTCTATCAGAAGGAAAGCTTATCTCCAAGCTTTTGATCTTTGAGAGGTCACTGATCAAGGAGTGGAACCAGAACCATTGAGAACAAATCCAACAGTTGCTCAAATGAAGCAACACAATGAAGAAGTGGCTAAGAAGTATAAAGCCTTGGCTGCCATCCACTCTTCAGTCTCAGATGTTATGTTTACAAGGATAATGGCTTGCTCCACAGCAAAAGAGGCTTGGAACATACTCAAAGAAGAATTCCAAGGAAGTGATAGGACAAGGCAAATGCAAGTCCTCAACTTGAGGAGAGAGTTTGAAACTCTCAAGATGAAAGAATTTGAGAAGGTGAAAGATTTTACAGAAAGAATGATGAAGGTTGTGAATCAGATTCGAGTTCTTGGAGAAGAGCTCTCTGGTAAAAGAGTGGTGGAGAAGGTTCTAGTGAGCTTACCTGAGAGATTTGAAGCTAAGATTTCTTCTCTTGAAGAATCAAGAGATCTTAGTGAGATATCTCTTTCAGAATTGTTGAATGCACTTCAAGCCACAGAACAAAGGAGAGATATTAGGCAAGAGGAAGCAACTGAAGATGCCATGGTGGTGAAACAGAAAGGTAAAAGTGTTGTCTTTACCTCAAAAAAGTAATTTCCAGACAAGAAAGAGAAAGGGAAGGAGAATTCAAGCAGAGATGTGGAGAGGAAGAAATTTGGGCCATGTTTCCATTGTAAGAAAGATGGACATACTGCCAAATTTTGTTGGTTTAGGCCAAATGTCCAATGTAGGCATTGTAAACAATTTGGCCATATAGATAAAGTTTGTAGAAGAAAAGAGAACAAGTCAAATATGTTAACCAAGCTCAAGTGCCGGATAAAATCCAAGAGAAACCAGAAAATTTATTTTCAGCTTCTTGTTTCAAAGCTGTGAGTAACAAAGGAGAATGGCTAATTGATAGTGGATGTTCTAGTCATATGACTCGCAATGAGCAACTCTTTGTGAGATTAGACCGAGATGAGCATACAAAATTCAGAATCGGCAATGGAGCTTTGGTGGATGCTGTTGGAAAAGGAGATGTGGCTGTCACTACACCAACAGGTACTAAACTCATCTGTGATGTTTTACTTGTTTCAGAAATTAGTGAAAATCTATTGAGTGTTGCTCATATATTAGAGAAACAATATTCTCTAAATTTTTCAAAAAATTAGTGTGCTATATATGATTCTCAAGGAAAGGAAGTCTTGTGTGTAAAAATGAAAGACAAAAGCTTTGTAGTTGATTTGGGAGAGAATAAACACACTGCACTTAAAGGCAAAAGCTGAGAGCGATTCTCAGCAATGGCACAAAAGATTTGGCCATTGTAATTATGGCTCCTTGAAGTTTATGCATGATCAAGGAATGGTTCGAGACCTGCTTAAGGAGAAAGAAAGTGAGGGGGTTTGTGATACATGTCAGTTTGGTAAACAAAAAAGGTTGCCTTTTCTTTCAAATGCAACTTGGAGAGCTGATGAGAAATTGAAGCTGATTCACACAGATGTGTGTGGACCAATGAGTGAGGCATCCTTGAATGGAAGTAAATATTTTCTAATCTTTATAAATGATTACTCAAGATATTGTTGGGTTTATTTTCTTATACAAAAATCTGAAGTTTCTGCAAAATTTAAGGAGTTCAAATTCTTGGTTGAGAACCAATCACAAATGAACATTAAACTTATAAGGTCTGACAATGGAGCTGAATATACAGCTAGCTCATTTGAGACTCAATGCAAAACTACAAGGGTTATTCACCAATTCACTACTCCATACACTCCACAACAGAATGGAGTTAGTGAGAGGAAAAACCGAACTATAATGGAGATGGCAAGATGCCTTATTTATGAGAAAAATCTGCCAAAATCTTTTTGGACAGAAGCTGTTAACACAGTAGTTTATTTGCTTAACAGAGTTTCAAGCAAAGCTTTGGATTCCAAAACCCCTTATGAAATGTGGCATGGAACCAAGCCTTTAGTTGATCATTTAAGAGTCTTTGGGAGTATATGTTACATGCATATACCCAAAATTAAGAGAAGTAAGTTAGACAAAAAGGCTACTGTTGGAATTTTTATGGGTTACTCTTTGGTTTCCAAGGCATATAGAGTTTATGATGTGAATGCAAAGAAACTTTTTGTTTGCAAGGATATTGTTGTAGATGAATCAGCTTCATGGGATTGGGGAAATGTGGAAGTTCATGAGGAGAAAAAAGAAGTGGGAGAACCTCTCCCTCATCTTAATGGTGAGGAGGAGCTCTTGGATGATGATGATAATGCTGTTGGAATTAGGGGCACCAAACCTTTAACCGAAGTGTATGACAGATGTAATATGGCCTTGAGTGACCCCTCTAGTGTGGCAGAAGCTCTCCGAAGTGAAAAATGGAAGGAAGCAATGAGAGAAGAGCTTCAAATGATTGAAAAAAACCAGACATGGGTGCTGGTTGACAGACCAAATCACAAATCTGTCATTGGAGTTAAGTGGATTTTCATGATAAAATTGAATCCAGATGGTTCTGTAAATAAACTCAAGGCTAGATTGGTTGTGAAAGGTTATGCTCAACAATATGGAGTTGATTTTAGAGACACATTTGCACCTGTGGCTAGAATGGAAACTATAAGGTTGTTGTTGGCATTATCTGCACAAAAAGGCTGGAAAGTATTTAATCTTGACGTGAAATCTGCCTTCTTAAATGGCTTTTTGAAGGAAGAGGTTATGTAAAGCAGCCAGAAGGGTTCACTATTTTAGGAAGTGAAAACAAAGTGTATAAATTGGTGAAAGCATTGTATGGCTTGAAACAAGCTCCTAGAACTTGGTATAGTCGAATCAATGAGTATTTGCTAAAACAAGGATTCCATAGAAGTGAAAATGAACCCACTCTCTACATAAACAACCATGGAGCTTAATGATAGTGTCTCTTTATGTTGATGACTTATTGTTGACAGGAGAATATGAGTTTAGAATAGAAAAATTTAAATATGTCATGAAAAAGGAGTTTAAGATGACAAAGTTAGGTGAAATGAAGTTCTGTCTTGGAATTGAAGTTATTCAAAGCAGTGAAGGTATTTTTCTCACTCAAAGAAAGTATATTGAAGATTTGCTCAAGAAATTTGACATGGAAAGGTGCAAACTAGTTGCAACTCCCATGGTACAAAACCGAAAATTCATCGAGGAGGATGGTTCTAGTCTAGTTAATGCTTCTGTTTTTAGAAGTTTAATTGGCAGCCTGCTATATGTGTGTTCTTCAAGACCTGAGATCATGTTTTCAATTAGTTTGCTCTCTAGATTCATGCATGCACCTACACAAATTCATTATGCTGCTGGAAAAAGAATATTAAGATACTTGAGAGGTACATTTGATTATGGTGTGTGGTTATCATAGGTCTGAAAAGTGTATTTTAGATGGATTCTCATATAGTGATTGGGTTGGAGATTTAGTGGATATGAAGAGCACATCCGGGTATGTTTTCAACATTGGTTCAGGACCATTTTTTTGGAATTCTAAGAAACAAACATCGGTTGCTCAATCAACAGCTGAAGCTGAATATATTTCAGCTTCTGCTACATCGAATCAAGCCATTTGGCTACGAAAACTCTTGCTGGATTTGAAGGAAGAACAACTAGAAGCAACCACTATTCATTGTAACAACATGTCAGCTATATCAATAGCAGAAAACCATGTCCGACATGGAAGAACAGAGCATATACTAGTAAGGTATCATGCTTTGACAGATTTTGAAAGAAATGGTGAAGTTAAGTTGATGCACTACAGCTCTGAAGTTCAATTGGTTGATATTTTTACCAAAGCTCTTCTAAATGAAAGATTTGAAACATTGAGGAGTTTTCTCAATGTTTCCTCCAAAAATGTCAAGGAGGAGTGTTAGAAGATGACATTTTTGGTGACCAAAGCTGCTGCAAAATTCTGTGTACAAACTACTGTGGAGAACAAATTTAGTTTCTGTTTTTGGTTTAGAATTCTAGTTGGTTTGTAATGGTTATTGCATATTTAGCAGCCATTTTAGTTACTTTGTAATGTAACTTGCTACTGTCATATCCTCTGAAAATGCAGGGATATTTTTTTTATTTTTGAAAAAAGTTACTGCAACTTTTGCATTGTACAGCTTTGCATTTTGCAGCTTTTGTATATTGCAGTAGGCAAAACAGCAGCTACTTATGATATTGGTCAGAGATGTATATGTATTGTTAAAAATTCAAAATGAAACTAAGTTTAATTGTTTTTCTCTCAAGTTTTCTCTGCAACTTCCACTCTTTCTACTTCCTCTCTTTGTTGAAACTTTAGGTTATTCTCACAGTCTACATTTTTATTTTATTTTTGTGTTAGTTTCTTATGGATGATTGTACATGAATATTTTGAAGATCATGGAGAATGAAAGAGAAGCTCCAAGAGTCCTGCTATGGCGAAGCTTCCAGCGATTACCATTACTGAGGAAATCCTTGGGAAGCTAGGTAAGAAGCAGAGTGCGCCATTTGTAAAGAAAATTTGGTTGTGAATGACAAGATGCAAGAGTTGCCTTGCAAGCACACGTTCCATCCTCCCTGTTTAAAGCCTTGGCTGGTAACTTTTTGCTCTGAGGATTCTATTCTACCACTTATTCATGCTTGTTTCATACTATGCCACTATGTTGCTTGCTTATTGATGAATTTTGACCCAAAAAAATTGACAGGATGAGCACAATTCTTCCCAATATGTCGGCACCAGCTGCAAACAGACGATCATGCATATGAGAGATGGAAGGAATGGGAAAGGGAAGCTAAAGAAGAGAGGAAAGCTGCTGCAAATGTTGTTCGTGGTGGTGGCTAAGACATTGAAGGTGATGATTCCGAGAGCATCGATTGAGAGTGCCAGAATTAGGGAAAAGAGGCCGATGGAGGTTAGAAGGAACTGGACTATGTCTTCTTGGTTTTTTTGAGTTTTTTAATATTTTGGATTTTGAAAGAATTGAAAAGGAAGAAAAAAAAAATAGGAGACAAATAGAGTGGAAAGAAAAAAAGAAAAAAAAAAGGAGGAGAGAGACAGAGGGGGAGAGAAAGAGTGAAAAGAAAAGATAAAATTAATTAAAAAAAGAAAGAAAAAAGTTGAAGCTATTATTGTATTTATATCTTACATGTAGGAGAAATCACTTTTTAGATGATCTGCTATCGGCTAGAACTAACAATGTGTTGTGTCGTATTTGTGTCGTGTTGTATTTGTATTCGTGTCAAAATTTTATCATCCAAATCCGACATATTAAGCTTTCGTGTTGAAATATGTAAACTCAAACACGTTCATGAAATTATCATGTAATCCGTTATTCAACCCATTAACACGTTAAACTTATTTTCAAAATTATTTTTAAAAAAAATAAAAAATATATTTTATTTATAGTCCATACTAAAAAATAATGAAATACTAAAATATATATAAAATCATATATTGAGAAAAAATACATATATAACTTTTACAAAAACACCATTAATATTATAAGTTTCATACTCACTTTAAAGAACTTACAGAGTGAACTGGATCTAAAAAATTTTGAGCTCAAAATTAGAGAAAAATAGTCATTTTGAAGAAGAAAATTGAAGCTTAAAAATAGCAAAAATGCAAATGGCTATCAAATGACAAAAGCATGGTCTATATTGAAATTTGAAATTGGGAGGCATAGATGGATGGTAAATAATATAACATGAGCTATTTAGTTTTTTTTTAAATTAAATTACTAAATTATCATTAAAGATTAATGGGTTCATAATGAATCTAATGAGTTTTTACGTGTCAACCTGTTAAGATAACGGGTTCATAATGTGTCAATCCGTTATCAATCCAACCCGTGTCAGATAAATCCAAACCTGTAAAAAATGTTCGTGTTCGTATTGTATTAATGAATCGTGTTAAAATTTATCAGGTCTACTAACGACAATAAAAATTTTCATCACTTCTCTAATTTGAGGAACCTATTTGTAATTTATCAAACTTTAAAGGAAGTAAATATAATATGCCTTAATATTAATGCCTATAAATGATTATTTGACTATTGATTAATTGTTTTTATTTTTTTTAAATAGTCTTTTAAGAAAAAAATTATTTAAAAAAAAAATTACAATAGCACAGTTTTTGAAATAGGCAATTGATTTTATAATATCTAAACTAAATCATCTTAATATTTATTTCACACATAACTATAAAATAGTAATTTTTTAATATATTATCCTTGTTTTTTATATGACAGTTTATTTTCACGACCACATCTCCACAGAACATGGTTTTTAGATCTTTAGAATATTTGTTTGAGCCACTTATTATTACTTTTTAATTAAATTGAAATTATATATTGTTTACGTATTACTTAAGTTATTTTATCATTCCACTCATAAATGGTATCCAATTTTATATTTTATGCTAAAATAATGGAGGAACTTTAATTAAAGTGAAATTCAAAAGGAAATTTTGTATGAAAAATAAATGTACAATAGTAAACATACAGAAATTTCAAATTAAAATGGATAAATTATTCCATAAACTTAGAACTTCTTTTGTTGAAATTATTAAAAGTATAAATAATAAGTAAAAAACTGCATGATTTAAAGAGATATTTTTCTTTTGTTTTTTTGGTAGATGCAGGATTTAATTTTGTATTTATAGATATCCCAGATTTCC
Organism: Ochetophila trinervis; assembly: GCA_003254975.1. NCBI lineage: Eukaryota > Viridiplantae > Streptophyta > Magnoliopsida > Rosales > Rhamnaceae > Ochetophila > Ochetophila trinervis. Next base: position 20,898 of record QANX01000146.1, read on the forward strand.
AGTTAACAGAAAAAGTAGAAACAATGCGACTACACAAGTAGACGATGGAAGAACAGTGGGCTACCCAGATTGTAAGGTAACTAATTGCGTGCGTCAACAGAATCATATGTAAAAAAAATTAAAAATAATAATAATAAATTCTTTAAATGGTATTTTATTAATTATTACGCCAATAAGATAAAAATAAAAATAAAGCCCCTTCCCTCTATAACCCAAAATGCCAATATACCTTATAAAATTGCATTCCAAACATTCAAATTTTGGGGCAAATAGTTACTGGCCCATTGAAGTTGTTATTGACACATTTATGCTAATAATATCTATATTTGTTTCTTATCATATTTGTCTCATTTTTTAAGATAATAATTGAATCTTCATTTTTATATCATATTATTTTCATCTCTAAATAATACTTGCTTTATTCCTATTAAAACTCTAATTTAGCATAGCCATCATAATAATTTTTTTTTTAAATTCAAATTTTTTGAAAAAAACTTTTGGCAGGTGTTCAATGTTTATGTTTTTACATAGTGATGGAATCTTTTTATTTTCTTACACGGTGACTGAAAATTTTATTGTATCAACAATTTAGCACTCTAAATAAAAGTAGATTCAATTTCTCACTCTTGCTTACTCAAAAGTTACCCAACTTCACCAACAAGCTAAAAGCAAGCAGAATATTCAATAGGATCGTGACCTGTGTATTCCCGTTGGATGGGAAAATTATCTCTTGATCCCTAACAACACCCAAATCTTGAAAGCTAAGTAATTAAATATCATAAATATATTTTTGGTTCAGAATTTCTACTTATGCCATATAAGTATCAGTCGTTTAAATTTCTCCCTATCCTACTGAAATATTATTTATGATCGTTTATTCATGTATTATGTAGATCGTTGGACTAATTGTCTGATATTGATATTTATTTTGGTAGGAGCTTCACTATTGGCAGCGGATATCTCATGATCCATACAGATATGTTAGAGCATTTCAAATATTAAAAAAAAAAAAAAAAAACAACTCTTCAGATTAAATATCAAACTAATGTAATTTAGATATTTTCAAAGTAAATGTTTATTTTTAAAAGTTTTGTTAAACATTTTACAAAAGCCAAATTTTCTTTTAAACATTATATTTTTTTCAAAAAAAATTAATAGAATATATAATTTATTAATAACCAGCATAATTCTTTTTGAAGAATACTATAGAAAAATAATTTTTGATTTAACATATAATTATGCTATTTAAATTTAAATAATATCAATTACATATATAAAAAATCACATTCATCATTGGACATTTTCTTATAAATATTTTATTAGACATGTAGACATGTTCAAAGCTAAAAACATAATGGAACACCAGGAGCTTCAAGTCATATATACAAGTAATCTGAGTTTTCAATTGTCTAAGTAATACATTTACTTGGAAGAAAGCTTTATTGGATTAATACTTCTCAAAATGGAGGGGTTTAGAGCATCTTTAGTGCTACTGTAGATTGTAGTATATGTGGTATATAGAATAAAAGTTATTGTTGCTTATGTGGCAAATGTCTATTTAATAGATAGTGAATATTCAAAAATAGTCTCCAATGGAAACTGTTTGAAATAAACTTAATTGATAAAAAATAAACTACCAAAAATAACGATAAAAAAAAAATCTTATGAGTCAGCATGTCTAACAAAGTATAGGATCAACCTGAGTCTAACAGAGGCTTTACACATAACCATTGGAAAAGTTTTTTCTCAAACACTGTTTATTTTTCTGATGTGTCAATATTTTTTCAGCAATTAACAGACTCATTGGAGATGCTCTTATAAACTCGTATATATCTTGAGAGATTATAAATTCTCTCTGTATTCTATTGTTTATCACAATGCATATAATGCATCATCCATCTATCATATTACCAATATATATAGGGTGCTGCTAAGGCACCCAAATTATGTGATGTAAATGGTGGTTAAAGTAAAGTAAAAAATGCATTTTGTAATCAAAATTGATTTTGACTTTTTGTTTATTAATTGGGTTAGCAAACGGTGCATTTATCATATGTTGATCAACTTTCAAAACACAACAAATCAATTTTCAAAACTCAGCAAATCGGGAAAGCAATTAGCACACACCAGCAAGCTGAAGAAGCTTGAGACCTAGCAAGCAGCACACACCAGCGGAATCGGTGAATCTGGGCACCTCATTCCCCACGAAAATGGCAGTGCCGCTGCACCAGTCAAGCTGGGTTTCCTTGACAACTTCCCGTTCCACGAAAACGGCGGAGCTGCAACAGCAAGGCGAAGCCACCTCCTTCCCGAAATGGCATCTTCCTCAACTCTGGGTCACCCCTCAGGCTTCCTTTGCACCAGTCGGGCTTCCTTGGCTTCGTAGTTATAACCTGGATGGTTAGGCCTTAATTATTGAAGCTGACAGCGTCGGTAGAGAGAAGGAAGAAAAATAAAAAGTTTCACATAATAGGAAATGTCTTGGATGTGCATAAGATAGGGTTTCAGAACTTTGCGATGCACTTTCCTAAGTATTAGCTTTCTTAAAATACTAAGGGAGCACAAGAACTATTGGAACTAGAATAGAAAATGTCTGTGGTATCTGTAACGTCGTTTTAGCATGCGTTTTGGAATTTACCCAATTTTTGTACTTGAATAGACTGTCGTATGTCGACAATTTTTAATTTTGGGTTGTGATGTTTTACTTGTTTTGAGAGATTAAAAACTATTTGATAGTTCGATCATTTAGCTTTATTATTGATTGTCAAACTAATAAGAATCACTCTTTATGAAACTCAAGTTGAATTCTATGATTTGACACCAATAGCAAGCAAAATGGGTTAGAGACTTTTAATTTTGGGGAGAATAGAGAATTTAGATTTAATGAATTATGCTTTCTATTCACTTTAATTAATAATAATCAATTTCTCAACATGAGAAAAATGAGAGAAACTTTTATATCAACGTTTCATGGTGTGTTCGGATGTTATATCTCAAGCCCGTGTTGACAATTTGAAACTTTTCTACAGCTTAAGCTACTCAACTTGGTTCTTGGTAACTTGTTTCTCAGAGGACTTAGATTTAAAAAGGTTGAGAAACATAATTAAGGGACAATATTTTGCCAAAATGCAATATCTGAAATAGTACATGTTATCTTATGTTCTTTCTATAAGCATTGTCTCAACGCATAATATATATTACAGGTCAAGGCATTCCCTGCCTTTTTAGTACCAAAATCATGTCGCAGGAATAAAAACCCTCACCAATAAAACACAAAACACCTATGTGGCTTCCAAATGTAGACAAATTATAAACAAAGACCAAAAACTACAATTATAAACAAAACACATATGCTTCGCCTTGCTGTTGCAGCACCGTCGTTTTCATGAAACGGGAAGCCGCTGAGGAAGCCTAGCCCGACTGGTGCAGCGACGCCACCATTTCGTTGTGAAGGAGGTGCCCGGATTCACCGTTTCCACTGGTGTGTGCTACTTGCTGGGTCTCAAGCTTCTTCAATTTGCTTGTATGTGCTGAGTGCTTTCCCGATTTGCTAAGTTTTGAAAATTGATTTCTTGAGTTTTAAAAGTCGATCAACAGATGTCAAATGCACCGTTTGCTAACCCAATTAATAAACAAAAATTCAAAATCAATTTTGATTACAAAACGCATCGTTTGACCGAGATTTAATTATATTTGACCTCACGTGTCTGGTGCTTTAGCGGGCGTTATTTCATTTCCGTCATTTCAGGTTCCTTAAGGGAACCTCATCTGGTGCCTTAGCGGCACTGTATATATATATATGTATATATATATATACACACATATATATGGAGGTGCTAAGGCACCAAAATTCGGGCTCCTTAAGGCACCTGAATTCACACAGACTCACACACCATGAGTTCGGTCAAAATTGACCCCAATCAAAATTACAAAAAGTTGCGTTATCTGTATAGAGGGTAACCGTGGTCCATCCATCAATACCCTCTTTTCTCTTTTGTCTCTTTGCCAATGGAAGATGCAATCCAACATTTCCAGTTATGAATCAGATCTTTACCAGACATTCAAAGACCAAAGGGGTACCAATATTCAAAAGAAAAAAAAAATTTTAAACCTCATCCCACACCGTACCTTTTATACTTCATTATCATCTCCATTGTCAATTTCTCATCAAACTCCACACAATATTTCAAACAAGCTTCTCCGCCAACACTTTCCACAAATACTTCCAGTGGAACACATCGACATTGCTACAATTAAAACCTTCGTTCTTGGCAAATGGATCCACAACAGCCCAAATCTCGTGCTCTGCAATCAAATTGTCAATTTATCAATTCTTTTAATTTTTTTTTGTTTCAAAAAATAAAAACCCATAAAAATCAAATTCAGGAGCACCTTTAAAAGGCTTAAAGTTCCAAAATTTTAACACACCAGGATAATATTTTTCTCTCCAAAGTGAATAATAAACAGAAAATCTAACTCTCGAATGAAATTTTGGCATGTTAATTGAATACTATTTTTGGGCTCCGACTGGCTCCGAAGTTTCACCGCCAACTGGTGCAGAGGAACAGTGTAACATCCCGTTTTGAGAAAAATAATAAAATTTCAAGTTTGACCAATTTGACCTTGAATGAGCTCAGAGTTGACTTTTTCGTGTGGTTATATTTTGGTTTTGACTTTGGTACCGTTACGTAGAGCTTATCGATACGAGTCCGTAGACTAGTAGCATGTTTGATTCGGAGTTAAGACCAGGAAGTTATGGTCGTTTTAGTGTGAAGGGCTTTTTGGTAATTTGGTAAAAAACTGATATTGACGAGTGAGAAAAGACAAAAATGCCCCTGTCTGCATCTTTAAGAAATCTGGAATTCCCACGCACACCCCCCCCCAAACCCGATCACCTCCCCTCTCCCATCTTCACCTCGCCCCTCCTTCCCACGCCGGCAGCCGCCACACCGTGGCCGGAGTTGGCCGACCACCACCCCTAGATCGAAGCCGGAAATCTGCTCTTCCTCCCTGTACCGGTGGTTCGCCGTAAAACGTCCCAGATCGCCAGAAATTGCAGCAAAACCGAGAGCTCGTGCAGCCCGTGCACTGTTGCGACACCACCTTTGGCCGGCCAGATCTCACTGTTCCGATGGAGTTAGGGAGCGTGCTTGGTACCGTTGGAAAGCTGGTGCGACGATCTACATTTTGGTACCAAGATTGACCCAGGAAACCGCCGGAGCACGGCGGAAAACGGCCGCGAAGTCTCAGAAAAACCACCGCGACAGCCACCTTTCCACCTAGATCTACTCCGATCGCCGGCGAGTGGCACGACACAGCCACCACCACTTGCCTCAGACCACGCCGGCAACCAGATCTGCAGCTGGCCGGACTCCGGTGACCACGCGTCGCCGCCGTCTTCCTCCACGTGCCGCCGCCGATCTCGTTCTTTTTCGGCGAGTGAGTGCTCACCACCCGTTCCAACGCGTTCCTAGGGTCGTGGGTAAGCTTGCTGTACCTTCAATTTGATCTAATTTTGGTCAAATTTGAAAACGCACAATCCCGGCCGAGGTTCGATCTTCCGGGATCAATTCCGAACATTGGCGGGGACGAATCTTGAAATTCAAGGTAGATTCTCGTTCCTTGCATCTTCAATTTCGTTTCGATATAAAGTTTGCTGAAATCGGATTTGAAACGGGAAAATCTGTGTATTTTGGGGATTTTTACCCATTTGGGACATTTTTGTAATTTCTAAAAATATTGGGGTATTTTCGTAATTATTGAAATTGCTGGGCAATCTTGTAATTAGTGTTTTAATCTTGTAATTGGAGACTTAGAGGACTCCTCTGAGCCTTTGGTTAGTTTTTTGGTAATTAAAAGAATTTTTGGTAAATTTTTTTTAGATGCTCGTACGCGATCGAGGGCTGGACTGGAGATCCAGCAGGAGCACGCTTCGGATCTGTGAGTGCATTTATTTTCTAAACGTTTTGGGATTATATATTATTATGATTTAATCGCATACGATTTGTTTTAATTGAGTTTTCTTGTGCATTTAAATTATGCTTATTAAATATATTATATTCTGATTTAAATTATTGATGATTTAAGACTAAATGTGCATTTGTGTTTTAAATGGTTATCGGTGATTTTGATATTTTCGATATTTTACAATTTTGTGGAAATTGGTGATTTAAAAAACAATTATGGCTTTTGTGGAATTTAAGAATTTTGGAGAAATTTTTTGATATGCGAAATATTTGATTGTTTTCGTAAAAAAAATTTCAAAAGAGAAGATTTTGGAAAATTGTTTAAAGTAAAAGGATTTGAAAAATTGTTGATATTCGATGATGGAGGATTTTAAAAATGATTTTGAGGAGTACCACACGGTATCGAGATGTTGATTGAGATGTATGGATTATTATGCGCGCTATATGTATTATGCCATCCTCTGCTGCGGACACGTGTCGGGAGAGAGATGATGAGAATCCTGCCATGACGGATTTGGGACGCCGGTTCGTTGTGATGAGTTTACCCCTCTCCCCCCGCCGGTGACGCCATCAGGACGCTGAGGGTCACACGGCACGATACTATGTTGTGGTACTGGTTGGGTTTTATATTTGTTGATTGCTGATTTTAAATTGATGGTTTTGAAATTGTGGGTTGGAGCCCATGGTATTGGTTTTAGATCGGTGTTGGATTTAACAAATGTTCTATTTGCCATTTTAATCAAACATGATTTACGAATAAATTTAATGTTTATTGTTGAATTATATTTATGGTTTTAATGATTGATTCGTGTTTTCAATGATCGTTTTAAATTATGTTTTTGCCCCACAAACTGTTTATAATGATTTAATGATTTTGGGGATTAAACCAAGGCTTTTTCAGAGCGTTTGGCTTCAGAGTTAGAAGAACTCTGGGGTTAAGCGTGCTCCAGTGGGAGCATTCCTAGGATGGGTGACCCCCTGGGAAGTCTGACCAAAAACTCCATGCCGTCTGAAGTGCGGTGGCTAAATTGGAGACAATATTGGTTGGAGAGAGAGTGTGTGGTGTTACAAATGGTATCAGAGCCTTAGGTTTACCTTCCTAGGGAATTGCGCATTTGGTGCACCCTATTCCTTAATCAAAGTGTTTCACTAGCGATGCCATGACGTAGTAGACTCGGGGGCAAAACACTTGTTTGTGTCCCGAGGTGTTGTAGCTCATTTGGGAATTACACATGTTCTCTTGTAAAGCCGCTTGGATATTTCTACTCCTGCAGGAGAATCCCTGTGGCCTAGCCAGGTGCTGAAGGGAAGTTGTTTATGTGTCGGAGATCAAGTTATGACGGCTGACTTGATTCTCTTGGATCTGTACGATGTGGATGTGATTCTTGGGATGGATTGGCTTACAGAGCATTATGTTTCAGTAAACTGTCGTTGTAAGACAGTGACTTTTGAGAGGCCTGGATTTCCAGTAGTGACTTTATATGGAGACAAGCGAGGCGGTCCCACAGGTTTGATCTCTGCCTTTACGGCTCATCGTTTGTTGCATAAAGGTTGTGTCGGATACTTAGCTCATGTTTTCGACACTAGAGTCAGCGAGATTAAACTAGAAGATATACCTGTAGTGAAAGATTTTTCAGATGTGTTTCCCGAAGATCTTCCAGGATTACCTCCAGAAAGGGAGATTGATTTTGGGATCGACTTAGTTCCGGGTACTACTCCTATATCTTTACCACCGTACAGGATGGCTCCAGCAGAACTGAAGGAGCTGAAGGAGCAGTTACAAGATCTGGTTGATATAGGTTTTGTTCGTCCGAGTGTTTCACCGTGGGGAGCGCCAGTTTTGTTCGTAAAGAAGAAAGATGGTTCGATGAGGTTGTGTGTTGACTACCGACAGTTGAACAAAGTGACCATCCGCAATAAGTATCCACTTCCACGTATTAATGATTTGTTTGATCAGTTGCAAGGAGCTAAAGTATTTTCAAAGATTGATTTGAGGTCAGGATATCATCAGTTGAGGATTAGAGAATCTGATATTCCAAAGACAGCCTTTAGATCCTGCTATGGACACTACGAATTCCTAGTGATGTCTTTTGGATTGACTAATGCTCCAGCAGCGTTCATGGATTTGATGAATAGAGTTTTTCGGCCCTATTTGGACAAATTCATTATCGTGTTCATAGACGACATTTTGATCTATTCGAAGGACAAAGTCGAGCACAAGAGGCATTTGAGACGAGTTTTGCAGACCTTGAGAGAACATCAATTGTATGCCAATTTTAGCAAATGTGAGTTTTGGCTAGACCGAGTAGACTTTCTTGGTCATGTTGTCTTAGATGGGATTTTTGTAGATCCTCAAAAGGTGGAGGCAGTGTTGAACTGGGAGAGACCGACTACCGTTACAGAAGTAAGAAGTTTTCTTGGCTTAGTTAGTTACTACAGGCGTTTCATAGAAGCCTTCTCAAAGATAGCCGGGCCACTTCACCAGTTAACAAGAAAGGATGTTGAGTTCGTATGGGACAATAGATGTGAAAAGAGCTTTCAAGAGTTGAAAAGAAGATTAACTACGGCACCAGTGCTTACGTTACCCGAGGGTGACGAAGGATTTGTAGTCTACACCGATGCTTCACATCAAGGTTTAGGATGTGTGCTTATGCAACATGGGAAAGTAGTAGCTTATGCCTCAAGACAACTGAAGAAACATGAGTTGAACTACCCCACTCATGATCTAGAGCTAGCAGCAGTTGTACACGCGCTCAAGACTTGGAGGCATTATTTGTATGGAACCACCTGCCAAATATTCACGGATCACAAAAGCTTGAAGTATCTATTCAATCAGAAGGATTTAAATCTAAGGCAGCGAAGGTGGATGGAGTTGATAAAAGATTATGACTGCACGATCAACTACCACCCTGGAAATGCTAATGTTGTAGCTGATGCTTTGAGTAGGAAAGCTACAGGCTCTTTGGCGTATGTACAATCAGTGCAGCTTCCTTTAATGTTGGAATTAAGGAAGCTAGGTGTTGAGATGACCACTCATCCTTCGGGATGTCTCTTAGCAAATTTTCAAGTTCGTCCAGTTCTTATCGACCGTGTTCTTGAAGCTTAACTACATGATCCACAGTTACTATAAATCAGAAGAGAAGTGGAGCAAGGTTTGAGGAGCGACTGCTCTGTGAGACGTGACGGAGCTTTAGTGATGGGTACTCGTATGTGTGTACCTGCAAATGAAGAGCTTAAAAGAGATATTATGGAAGAAGCTCACAGTTCCGCTTATGCTATGCATCCCGGCAGCACCAAGATGTATCGGACTTTGAAACAATTTTATTGGTGGATTGGAATGAAAAGAGAGATAGCAGAGTATGGCTCTAGATGTTTGGTATGTCAGCAGGTAAAGGTAGAAAGATAAAAACCTTCAGGATTGCTATAACTCTTACCTATTCCTGTTTGGAAGTGGGAACATATTAACATGAATTTTGTATTTAAGCTGTCGCGCACTCTAAGGAAGCATGATGGAATTTGGGTAATTGTTGATCGTTTAACTAAGTCTGCACATTTTCTACCTGTTCGTGAGACGTTTTCACTGCGAAAGTTGGCTAAGCTGTTTGTGAATCATATAGTGAGTTTGCATGGAGTTCCAGTATCCATAGTGTCGGATAGAGACCCAAGGTTCACTTCAAGGTTTTGGAAGAAGTTACAAGAAGCACTTGGTACTCAATTACTTTTTAGTACCGCTTTTCATCCTCAGACAGACAGTCAGTCAGAGAGGACGATCCAAACTCTAGAGGACATGTTGAGGTCGTGTGTATTGCAGTTTAAGGAGAATTGGGAATCCCACTTACCGTTGGCTGAGTTTACTTATAATAATAGTTACAATGCCAGCATTGGAATGTCACCATACGAGGCACTGTACGGAAAGCAATGTCGGACTCCGTTGTGTTGGGATGAAGTGGGTGAAAGAAAACTCATCGGATCTGAGTATGTTCAGATGACAATTGATAAGGTAAAAGTCATCAGAGATCGTCTGAAGGTAGCTCAAGACAGGCAAAAGAGCTATGCAGATAAAAGAAGAAAGGATCTCGAGTTTGAGGTTGGAGATTGGGTCTTTTTGAAGTTGTCACCTTGGAAAGGTGTCATACGTTTCGGCAGACGTGGGAAGTTAAGTCCGAGATACATTGGACCATATGAGATAACTAAGAGAGTGGGCCCAGTTGCTTATGAGCTTGCCTTACTTGAGGAACTTTCACGAGTCCATAATGTGTTTCACGTCTCCATGCTACGAAAGTATTTGCCAGACCCTTCTCACGTGCTTGAGTCGCCAACTATCGATCTACGTGAGGATTTTTCTTATGAGGAGCAGCCAGTTAGAGTTGTGGACGAGAAAGAGAAAGTTTTGCGTAACAAGACAATCCCGATTGTTAAAGTTATTTGGCAGAACCATGGTGTGGAAAAGGCGACATGGGAACCTAAAGAGTTGATGTTGCAGCAGTATCCCTACCTTTTTCAATGAAGTAGGACTTTAAATTTCGTGGACGAAATTCTTGTAAGGAGGGTAGGTTGTAACATCCCGTTTTGAGAAAAATAATAAAATTTCAAGTTTGACCAGTTTGACCTTGAGTGGGCTCAGAGTTGACTTTTTTTTGTGGTTATATTTTGGTTTTGACTTTGGTACCGTTGCGTAGAGCTTGTCGATACGAGTCCGTAGACTAGTAGTATGTTTGATTTGGAGTTAAGACTAGGAAGTTATGGTCGTTTTAGTGTGAAGGGCTTTTTGGTAATTTGACAAAAAACTGATATTGAAGAGTGAGAAAAGACGAAAATGCCCCTGTCTGCATCTTTAAGAAATCTGGAATTCCCACGCACACCCCCCCAAACCCGATCACCTCTCCTCTCCCACCTTCACCGCGCCCCTCCTTCCCACGCCGGCAGCCGCCACACCGTGGCCGGAGTTGGCCGACCACCACCCCTAGATCGAAGCCGGCAATCTCCTCTTCCTCCCTGTACCGGTGGTTCGCCGTAAAACGATCCAGATCGCCAGAAATTGCAGCAAAACCGAGAGCTCGTGCAGCCCGTGCACTGTTGCGACACCACCTTTGGCCGGCCAGATCTCACTGTTCCGGTGGAGTTAGGGAGCGTGCTTGGTACCGTTGGAAAGCTGGTGCGACGATCTACATTTTGGTACCAAGATTGACCCAGGAAACCGCCGGAGCACGGCGAAAAACGGCCGCGAAGTCTCAGAAAAACCACCGCGACAGCCACTTTTCTACCTAGATCTACTCCGATCGCCGGCGAGTGGCACGACACAGCCACCACCACTGGCCTCAGACCACACCGGCGACCAGATCTGCAGCTGGCCAGACTCCGGTGACCACCTCACGCGCCCCACGTTAGTTTTTCGGTAATTAAAAGAATTTTTGGTAAATTCTTTTTAGGTGCTCGTACGCAATCGAGGGCTGAACCGGAGATCCAACAGGAGCACGCTTCGGATCTGTGAGTGCATTTATTTTCTAAACGTTTTGGGATTATATATTATTATGATTTAATCACATACGATTTGTTTTAATTGAGTTTTCTTGTGCATTTAAATTATGCTTATTAAATATATTATATTCTGATTAAAATTATTAATGATTTAAGACTAAATGTGCATTTGTGTTTTAAATGGTTATCGGTGATTTTGATATTTTGGATATTTTACAATTTTGTGGAAATTGGTGATTTAAAGAAAAATTATGGCTTTTGTGGAATTTAAGAATTTTGGGGAAATTTTCTGATATGCGAAATATTTGATTGTTTTCGTAAAAAAAATTTCAAAAGAGAAGATTTTGGAAAATTGTTTAAAGTAAAAGGATTTGAAAAATTGTTGATATTAAATGATGGAGGATTTTAGAAATGATTTTGAGGAGTACCACACGGTATCGAGATGTTGATTGAGATGTATGGATTATTATGCGCGCTATATGTATTATGCCATCCTCTGCTGCGGACACGTGTCGGGAGAGAGATGATGAGGATCCTGCCATGACGGATTTGGGACGCCGGTTCGTTGTGATGAGTTTACCCCCCTCCCCCCGCCGGTGACGCCATCAGGACGCTGAGGGTCACACGGCACGATACTATGTTGTGGTACTGGTTGGGTTTTATATTTGTTGATTGCTGATTTTAAATTGATGGTTTTGAAATTGTGGGTTGGAGCCCATGGTATTGGTTTTAGATCGGTGTTGGATTTAACAAATGTTCTATTTGCCATTTTAATCAAACATGATTTATGAATAAATTAATGTTTATTGTTGAATTATATTTATGGTTTTAGTGATTGATTCGTGTTTTCAATGATCGTTTTAAATTATGTTTTCGCCCCACAAACTGTTTATAATGATTTAATGATTTTGGGGATTAAATCAAGGCTTTTTCAGAGCGTTTGGCTTCAGAGTTGGAAGAACTCTGGGGTTAAGCGTGCTCCAGTGGGAGCATTCCTAGGATTGGTGACCCGCTGGGAAGTCTGACCAAAAATTGCATAACGTCTAAAGTGCGGTGGCTAAATTGGAGACAATATTGGTTGAAGAGAGAGTGTGGTGTTACAAACAGAAAGCAACTTTGGCATGGATGCCTTATGGCTGCATTTTATGTGCTCCCAAAATCAAAGATTTTCAAAATTTTTCAAAACACTGCGTTTTGGAATTTTGACCATTATTAGGTCAATTTTGATTGAAAACGGTGTATGAGTCTCTGTGAATTCAGGTGCTTTAAAGAGTCCAATTTCGGGTGCGTTATCACCTCCGTACATATATATATATATATATATATATATATCTATCAACGTATCAATATATAGAATTATTTTACACTAAAGATATGATATCCTCATTATTTAAAATAAAGATAAAAATATGTTATAAAATGTGGATTTAAACTAGACTGTTGGATTGAAATCAACGACTCAGATTATTTGAAATGGTTACCATTAAATGATTCACTTTCTTTATTAGAGTTTTAGTATTAAATAATAAATTATAATAAGATATTTTTAATAATTTTTTTAAAACCATATGAATAGTTGGATTCAAAGTAATAGTCTGTATTAAGTCTATTTTTTATAACATGCTTTTATTCTTATATTAACAGATACAAATATCTGTAGAAGAACTATATATGTATGTTCTGACTATAAAATAGTGAAGATGTCACTTATCATTTATGTTCAGAGTTTTTAAAGAGCTTTCACTTTGTCCTTTTAAAATTTTAATTTTTTACCAAATTCATATAATTTATCAAAATTTTATTAAATTTTAGCTTTTAAAACAAATTTTTGACGTCTAACCACCTAACGTAAAATGATTGCTATCCAGTAATTTTTAATTTTCAAGAAGTAACCATAAGTCCNTCTGACCACCTAACGTAAATGATTGCTATCCAGTAATTTTTAATTTTCAAGAAGTAACCATAAGTCCCATAATAATTGGACAATATATATTTCTTCTATATATTATCCGGACTTCTCATAGTAACTAAGCATATGGACTTCTGGCATTCATCAAAAGTCCCAAAATTTTGGGCATGTGGAATTTCTTCTATTAATATGAATTTCTTCTATATATTATGATCAATGGATTTCTCAAAAGGAGCTTTCATATTTACTTATCAAGATTTTCTATATGTTTTCTATTTATCTGGAATTCTTTTATACATTGATATTATATAATTCAATTCTACTGTCTATCATAAATTTAAATTTTAAAATTAAATTATATTAAATTGTAGTTTAATATGATATTTAAACTGTAAATTTTGTATTCAAAATATCTTTTACATGTCGTAAGCATTTCCAATGGTTCAGTAGATTGTGATCTATGTGGCACATCAAATAGAAAATATTAATGCTGATGTAGCATAATATCTATTTGTAGAGAGTAGATTTTAAAAGTTACTTTCTAATATTTTTTATTAAAAATTTAATTAATTGATGATACGCTATTATTTTTAAAACTATAATTAAAAATTAAACATATAATTAAAATATAATAAACTGAAAAATAATTATCAGACAGACAGACAAACAAACAAAAAAGAACAAAAATTGCTGGTGAGATTCAAACGATCAAAACCGATAGCAAACCAAAAAAAAACTAATGTAATTTTTTAGAGGCCACTGCGCAAATGCTTTTGCTGCGCTTCTTCTTCATCCTCTCTTTCTCTCTCACTCCCTTTTAATTCTAGACCCACAAAAAGCTTTGCCCAAAACCAAACCCATCTCAGCAGTTTGATCTTCCATCTTTTTCCTTCTCAATGCAGCCGTGTAGCAGAGAAATGCCGGGGATGAATCTCTCCTAAACCCATCTTCCCAAATGCTTTCCACACTTGGACCCTCTTCGTGTTCGTAGGCCGACCTTAATCCCGCCGACAACACTAGCAAGGCAGCTCTATGGGATACCATCCCACCTAGAGACTTGTACGATGAGTCAGCCAGCTTGGCCTCCAAGTTTCGGAACCATCAGATCAGCGGGGGCTCCAAGTCTGCCGCTGGATGTAAAGACGATCTCTTTCGGCGACACGCTGATGAGAGAGGCCACCTGGGAGCGAGCGGTCTCAACTGCGTCGTCCGATTCCCATCCGTACAGATGAGTTAGTGAATGGGGGTTGTCGAATAATTTAATTTTAACAAATATTAATAAAATTAATGAATCTACTTTTAAAAATAGACAATTTTCTAAACAGCTTTTATAAAAAAAACCATTAGAGTAAATTTTTTTATCAATCTATCTACTTTACTCACATGACATATATTTTTTTTAATAGAAAGAATCAGCTCTTAAGTTATTGTACTCCCGTGTATTGGGATTAATTATCTCGCTCATATATGAAGAAGTATATTCGTAAAAGTGACTGATAAATTATATAATTCAAATTATAGTCTATATTTCATAAATTAAAATTTTTGAGATAAAAAAATATTAAATTGTGATTACACTTAAATATGCAATTTGATATATTATTGCCAATCGGAGGACGGTTGATGATGTAGGTGATTTTCGTATATTTGCTTTGAACAACATTATACGAAGCATCAGATGAATCTTTTGATTAGTCACCCCAAAAGCCTAATGAGTGCTTTTTCTCTATTTTGCAATAGATAAATAAAGTCAACCTAAATAAAGTCTTGAGATTATTTTTTTCCTGTTTTTTAATAAAAATTTTGAAAAAAATTAGTTTTTGTTAAAAAATTATTTTTATTAATTTTAATTAAAAGATCTGCTAAAAATAAAAACACAAAAAAACAGTTTTTAAAAGCTTCTTTCAACTAAGCCAAACAGGCAATTTTACTATGTTCCAACTTTTCTGTAGTCAAGCAGACGAGTTATATCTCTAAAATTATAGTTAAAAATGAAAAATGAGACAGAAAAAATAAAACATATTGGATTACTTTTCACCAAAAAAAAAACATATTGGATTACTTTATTCACCAATATATATATACATATATATTTTGGATCACTTGTCACTTAGATTTGACATGTGTATTTCCGGAAAAGTTCACCAAGCACTAAAGAACTGTGACGAGGACTTAGAAAGTTCCAATTTTTAAATATCCAAAAGAAGAAGAACCGAAAAAGAAATATCTCCATATATAAGGGGGGTACGTCCAATTTCTATGTAGATAGTAGATATTGGATTCAATTTTGACCCCCTTTATTTTTCGTACGATAAAAAAACAAATATATAATTTCCGTTCACGTTTTTTCTAATTAATTGAGGACCAAGCCAACAGGTTTTCTACGTACATATTCTCTCCTCTTATCTCTCTCTCGCTCTGGTTCTCTCGCCGGCTGATCGTGATCGCTTCGATTCCAAAGCTCGCCGTCGGAGATACCTGGCATTATAGACCGAGCTTGATTTTCTGACTTCAAATAAAGAAATCCGACAACTTTCAGGCCTGTGAACCCCAATTCCGATCACAATTTGGGTCCGGATTTTTTCCTTTTTTAATTATCTTTTAGGTCGGTTTTTAACTATTTCTTTTTATCTTTCTGAAATTTTATTTTTCTTTATTAGGTCGTTCCGAAGTTATTCTTAATTGTCTTTTTAGCCAGATGAGTTTTTTTTTTTAAATAAAATAAAATCGTAATGTTCGTATAATTTCGATATATCAGGATTTGAATGGGACTGAATCAATAGTTCTTGGTAATAATCCCTAATTGATTGTTCTTTTTTTGGTAATCAATCGCTAATTGATTGTTGATTTGCTGTTTAATTGGTTTTTGTAATTTGGTTGACTCAGAGTCATCTATACTGTTAGTCTTTGAGTTGACTAAATGAGCTTGTATTTGCATTTAATATATGTATTTGTTTTGGTCAATGTTTGTTATTTTGGGGAATATTAAGGTTGTAAGTGATAGTTTTCTTGTTCGACTCTACTGTAAGTAGTACATGGATGCTGATTTTTCCTTCTTCTTTCCTCCCTCCCCCCCGGCGTCTTTTAGAGCTTTTTGTTGCTTGGCTTGGGTTCACTATGAACTATCATGCACTTTCTGCACAGTGACTTTTTGTTGCTTGGTTTATCTGTATGTATACTTATTTTACTCACGCATATATAGTTGTAATATACGCGTTGATGAAGTTACAGAACTGATAATTGGTTCTCTTGGCTGAAACAGTTGATGCAGTTGTGAAGTTGAAATTTGTATGGATTCTGAATAATTTTATACTTATTTTACTTGGGTACCTGCTTGTGATTCTGATCTTCTATATAGCAGAGGTAGATGATACTGGAAAAACCAGAATGGTATCTATAAAATAAGTAAACCAGAAGATAAGAAAATGTGCATATCAATAGGAAACCAGATTACTTATGTGCATGTTTTCTTCTCTTCTATATTCTCTACAAAAAATACAATTGAAATGGCTGCTGCTTCTTGTTGACTGTAAACTTGCGTATTTTCACAGAAGTTAACTTCATATCCTGATATCCTTATGCTTGTACTTAGCAAAGAATCTCTTTTGTTCATTTGCAGAGAAAATGGAAGTTTTGGTTCCTGGACAAGGACAGTTGAATCACTGTTCGATTAACGATTTGGGTGAAATTATAGATGTTTCCAGGGTTCCGACTAAGAGAAAACTTTCAGAAACCCTACATGATAGAAATGAAAGATGCATATCCATAAATGAAGAAAAGAAGAATGATTGTTCATCACCAACTAGATCAAAGCCTTCATCTAAGAAAGAACATGTCACTCAAGAATTTAAGTCATCAAATGGAAAAAGAACTTTTAAAAAGCAATGTAATGCTTCAGACATTGAAATATTCTTTCAAGATGATCTTTTAATTAATGAGCTGGAAGAAGATGGGGAGTTGAAGTTTTTAACAAAGTTAAAACAGCGGCGTAGAAGTAGAAGATCTGATTGTGAAATGACCGGAAGAAGTTCAAAGGATGTAGAAGTGAAAAATTCGAAGTCTACTTTGTGTACTCCATCTGCTATGGTGGTATCTTCTCCTAGTTCATCTGATGATAACAATAGTAGATGTGCTGTGAGAAATAAAAAGGTAAAATGCATTTTTTATGCACTATTTGAGATTTGAATTTGATTATTTAAGCATTCGATGTTTTCTTTTTTATGCACTATTTGAGATTTGAATTTGATTATTTAAGCATTCGATGTTTTCTTAGTGGAAAGTATAATTAATTATTCTTCTGTCAAGCAGAGTAATGGACAAAGCCATATAAAATGCCATCAGTGCATGAAAATGGAGAGAAGAGCTGTTGTTTCCTGTACCAGTTGTAAACAGAATTCGTACTGCATCCAATGTGCCAAGCAATGGTATGCATTATCCCCAGGTTCCACTTTTTTCTCTATTGTTTAGAAATTACTTTGATTACATCATTATCTCTTTATCTTGTTATCTAGGTACCCTCACTTGAAAGTAGAGGACATAGAGGAGCTTTGCCCATTTTGCCGAAAAATTTGCAACTGCAATAGATGCTTGCATTCAACTGGGATTATTAAGGTTTGTATTTGAGGCATTACACACTTAGAATTTCTTTTTCTTTTTTGGGGAAAAATTGAAAGATTCAATTTTGAACTGCAGACATCAAAAACAGATTTTGGCAATTGTGAAAAAACTGAGCATCTGGAATACTTAATTAAGTCACTACTTCCATTTCTTGAAGAAATTTGCAAAGAACAAGCCAAGGAGATGGAGAGTGAAGCTAAAATTCAAGGTATAAGTTTTTCAACTTTGGTTGGATTCTTTATTTGAAAGCTAAAACATTGCTAAAAGAAATCTGTTTTTAGGGATTTCATCTTCTGAAATTGAAGTACCATTGGCCCTCTGTTATAATGATGAGCGTGTCTATTGGTGAGTATCTCTTCTTCACTTCAAGTAAATTAATATATGAATGTTTCCTCATTGATGAAACTTAATTTTTGTTTTTGGTACAGCAACCATTGTGCTACTTCAATAGTTGATTTTCACCGAAGCTGCCCAAAATGTTCTTTTGAACTCTGTCTCAGTTGCTGTCAAGAAATCCGCAAGGGAAGCCTTAGAGATCGTGTTGAAGTTCAGTTTCAATATAAGAATAAGGGTTATCAATATATGCACGGTGGAGATCCTTTACCAGAATATTGTCTTTCAAAAAGTTTTGAGGATCTTAATGAACCTTTGACTGAGTGGAAATCAAATGGCGATGGGAGGATTACGTGTGCTCCAAAAGATATGGGTGGATGCAGTGATTGTATCTTGGAGCTTAAGCGTATCTTTCCATGTGGTTGGATCTTAAATTTAGAAGCGAAAGCCAGAAATTTACTGATTGGTGGAACTGAACATACAACTTCAAAGCAAAAATATGGTGAAACAAGAGTGGAGGCCTTACGGAAGGCATCTTCCAGAACAGGTTCTGGTGATAATTTCTTGTATTATCCTACCTCTACTGGCAGTCTGGCAGGAGAGTTTTTAACCTTTCAAAGGCACTGGATTAATGGTGAACCTGTTATAGTTCGAGATGTTCTTAAACAAGCAACTGGTTTGAGCTGGGAGCCAATGGTCATGTGGCGTGCATTAAGTGAAAACATGGATTCTGGAGTCAACTCAAAATTTTCAGAAGTGAAGGCCATTGATTGTCTTGCTGGCTGTGAGGTAGTTCTGTTTCTCCTCTAGTTCTGGTTGTGTATGCTTTGATTATATGTTATGCCATCTATTCAACACTTGGGTCCATTAATTTACTCCTACATAAGACTATGATTTTGTGTCAGTTGTGCCCATGTTAGAGTTGTTGATTGAAGTGCACAGGGTCTCTTTCGGCTTTGGCAGCAGCATATTCCCTATCGTTTATAGTATTCCACTATTATTAGATTTTAGGAGTTTAGTTTGCTAGTTCTATTGTGCAGAAATCATTCCCTAAGCCACCTACATGCTTTTTACTTGGAAAAAATAATAATAATAAAAGCTTAGGAATTACGCAGAAAATTATATTTTTTGGTTTTACATAATATTGTATTCTGAACACTGTTTTTTCATTATAATCTTTGCAGGTGGAGATTAGTACTCATCAGTTTTTTGAAGGTTATACTGAAGGGAGAACATACGAGAATTTGTGGCCAGAGATGCTCAAGTTGAAGGACTGGCCTCCGTCTGATAAATTTGACGATCTTCTGCCTCGTCACTGTGATGAATTTATAAGCGCATTGCCATTTCAAGAGTACACAGAACCTAGGTCTGGCATCCTTAACCTTGCTGTAAAGTTGCCGCCAGGTGTCCTGAAACCAGACATGGGACCCAAAACATATATTGCTTATGGCATTGTAGAAGAACTTGGTAGAGGGGACTCCGTAACAAAGCTTCATTGCGATATGTCAGATGCGGTATGCCTTGAAAATCTGATATATTATCTGATAATAATTTGCACTTCCTGTAGGGGCAGTTTAGGAGTTGTAGATCTCTTCTTCCTCTTTTTTCTCCCTTTTATTTGTCTTTTCTTTTCTCTCAAACTTGAATTTGATAGTTTTCAAATATATCATCTATTTTGGTCATGTTTTATATATCATATATTTTGGTCATGTTTTGGAGTTAGAGAATTGATATCGTTGGCCTTCTGCATTTTATGTGAGTTCCTAACCTATTTATTAAAATTATATCGACTAGTTATTTGAATGCATACTTTCTTGTCAATGCCTGACTAACAAATTCAACTCGTTACCAAGGCATTTACTTATGTATATGTCTATTCGATTGGGATTCACTTAATTTACTTATTTTTTCTATCCAATTTCATATGTTGGACACATGGATTTTCCAATTTCTTTCCAATAATCCGTATCATGAATCTAATAATTATGGCAATATTTTTACATATTCCTTTGATCGTTAACTTTGTAGGTGAATATTTTAACGCATACAGCAGAAGTTTCATCAAGTCTAGAGCAGTGCTTTTCCATTTCAAGGTTGAAAAAGTTACACAAGGCGCAAGATGTGAGAGAGCATTTAGATGGGGTTAAAGTAAGCAGTTATTGTGCTCGGCAACCTGTCGAATGGAGGGATGATATGGAAACCTCAGAAATTGATGGAAGCCTCCCGACTCCAAAAAATGACCTAGATGACTTTCCCAGTTACTTGTTAGATGAAGAGGAAACAGGCACAGGCGGTGCACTTTGGGACATTTTCCGAAGGCAGGATGTTCCCAAGTTAGAAGCATATCTAAGAAAGCACTCAGAGGAATTTAGGCATACATTCTGTTCTTCTGTTAAACAGGTAAAATGTTAGCAACTGATCTTTTCTAGTCTACCCATCTCAAAGCACAAAGAGTTCAGGGTTCTGATCTGCTTTTACTTGTTCAGGTTATTCACCCAATTCACGACCAATGTTTTTATTTAAATTTGGAGCACAAAAGAAGGCTGAAGGAGGAATATGGTAGGTAGAATTTTAATGATGTTTGCCATACCAAAAACAAGGATATCATCATGTTCAGTGTAATGTATATGATTGCTTTAACAATTCTTAGGTGTCGAACCATGGACATTTGAGCAAAGACTTGGAGAGGCTGTATTTATTCCTGCTGGATGCCCGCACCAAGTTAGAAATCTCAAGGTTTTTTAGATCATCAGCTTGAATCTTTACCTGTGGTTTGCTTTTTGTTTCCAATGAATTTGTCTTGCTGACCAGTATTTTCATCATGCAGTCATGCACCAAAGTTGCTGTGGATTTCGTCTCTCCAGAAAATGTGCATGAATGCCTTCGTTTGACAGAGGAGTTCAGACAACTTCCGAACAACCATAGGGCAAGAGAAGATAAACTCGAGGTAATAACATTTGCTTAACCACAGTTTGATGTTGATTACCTCCACCATGCTGACCACTATTGCTTTTTATACGTGTGTAATTGTTAATTTAATGAGGTTTTTTTTAAATTTTTTTTTCC
This sequence comes from Ochetophila trinervis, assembly GCA_003254975.1. Taxonomy (NCBI): domain Eukaryota; kingdom Viridiplantae; phylum Streptophyta; class Magnoliopsida; order Rosales; family Rhamnaceae; genus Ochetophila; species Ochetophila trinervis. The sequence continues at coordinate 42,267 of QANX01000146.1, forward strand.
CTTTTCGGTGGAACAGATAAAGAAGATGATACTTTATGCGGTTGACCAAGCTGTTAAAGATTTGGAAGCCATGAAACTCACAGTTTAGCTGCTCTAACCTGGCTACTAATACCGATCTAGGATAACTTGTTATAGAGTTGATTGGAGCTTTCTTTGCACTCCTAACCTGATTTTTTTCCTGTGCATGTGGCTCTTAACTGCACCACAAAATGAAAAAAATAAAATGTACGATATTAAATTTAAATTTAATAAAAATAGTTTCTATTAAGTTAAAAATATGAGTGTATCTAATATTCTTCCGAAATATGATTTCACAGTTTGACTTTTCATATCTTAAGTATTAAAATAAATAAATAAACTATTTATTAATACTGTAGATTGGAATCTATGTGGCATATAAAATAGAAATCATTGTTGCTTATGTTGTAAATAT
>QANX01000147.1:0-64196 GCA_003254975.1 Ochetophila trinervis
GTCCTTATATAAAGGGGGATCAATTCTTTTGTAAGGGAGATTTAAGTTTTTAATCAATTGAGAGAATTAATTTTCCTATTGCTCCCAGGAGTGTTCTTGCAAGGTGAGGAATCAATTTCTTTTTCTTGTTGCATTAGGAGTTGAATTATCTTATCAAAGTAGAAATACTTTGTGGCGATTATTCTTCTCTTTCCCTAGCCTTCTAATCCACGTTTTTAGATACAAGTTATCTAAGGGTTTGGTAGGGCGGGTTCTTGTTTTCCAATTATTGTTCAATATTTCTTGTGTGTTTGGGGTTTCGGATTCTTTAATCTTGGGGTTCCGCATCACCAAATCTCAGCTGCCGTGTCTTTGACGTACATAACAAGTAAATACCAGTGCAGCTCATTGTCGTTTATGAGGATGTAAATATGGAAAATCGATACAATGATGCACATAACCAAATTAGGAGGAAAAGACGATTTGAGTTGCCCATTTGTTGTTTAACCAACTCAAACACACCACAACCAAAAAAATATTCACAATATTTCAGCAACAAACCCTTAATGCATGCTGTTTGTAGAAATGTAGCCATTGATTTCATGTTTAATATGCATATGGTGAAAGAAAAGGCAATATGCTGATGATTCAGTTTAATATATAAATGAATTTGCTTAGCTCAAACAAGGAAGTAGGCAAAACAATTAGTAACCTTTTCGCAGCAGTTAAACTTCCCACAATATTGGATAACCAATTTCCAAGTTTTTGCCCCTGTATCAATATCGGAATCCAAAGTCTTTTTCTGTAAAACCGTTTGCTAAATAAGTTGTAACAGCCAATGTGGGAACATCAACCTCAAAACTAGATTTACATACTAGTATGGGTAATGGTACAACCATACTTGAAAAGCAAGTGTTAAAAGCAATTCATGAGCTTCTTTAGGCTTGTGTTTGGCTTTTTCACAAAATGTTAAAGATTCCATAGTTAGATCAAGTACCTAAACAAAAAGAGTATAACGTTTCAAAATGTGAACATATACTTAATTTTGTAGTGCATCGAAAGTGTAATAGAAATAATTATGGAGAATATCTTACATTGGCTTTAAACCATTCACTCAGAACAAAACAAAGGATATCAGCTCAGGTATAATATAAATACTCGGTCTGAACAATGATCTCACTACAACAACAAATACAAACCACATAAGAAGTCATTATTATATATAATTGAGAACACCAAAAAATACAAGGTAACAATCAACCCATTGACCGGTAAACACAGATAATTCATACCTTTCTTTGAGACTTTTTTCAAACCATTATTGTAGTATCTTGCAACTTGACTCTGAAAAATCTCTATACATTTTGAACGGACCAGCCTTGATAATATGCCTTTACCAAAGCCAAAAGCACAGGCCACAATGCCACCCTACATAGGAAAAACCCTCAAATATGAGAAGTTAGTCAAAAACAAAATAACAATTACAACGTAACAGGAAATGAAAATGACATACATCATCGCATTCGATGCGATTTTCCAAATTACTTAAATGGCAGCCAAAATATTCTCCAAATAACTACAAATGATTTGGAACAATATCAGCTGCATTTGCGTTCTTCAAGTCGTCGTCATCAGTTGAGAAGGCTTGGATGGCTGAAAGATTACTATTGTTACGTAAAGGAGACAAAGCCAAAGCAACAATAGAAGGTCTCGAATGTGATGCAAGTGCTTTGGTTTTCTCTTCGCTTATTGGGTTGTCTCTTAGGAATGCTTCCTTCAATGAAGCAACATACTTGGCTAATGACTCTATATCATTTCTCACACCCACGTTCAAAGTTGCAAGCTCATTCTTCACATCTTTTTGGAAACTTGAGAACTCCTCGCTTATATGTTCCACTTTTTGGGTAAGCACAAGAATTTTATAAGAAACATGTCTCATAGGTTGACTTCCTGATGGAATCTTAATGCTTAAGTCTACTGTATGAACCTGAAAAAATTATTCTTCATCAATTTCTACCTTCACATTCTATATACAAAATAGATAAAACATGCTGAATAATTAGGTTTGAAGTTGATCGACTTTGAAGCTTGAACACATAACGTTTTTACAATTTTTTTGAATTTCTTCATCTCCTGTTTGCCCTGTGCACATACTACAAGTATGTTTCAGGAAACAATTTGTTTTCCCACCCATACAAAATCCATGTAAAACAACTAGTAACACAAATAAACCAAAAAAATTAAGTTAGAAAATTAAATTTACTAATTAAACGATTTCAAAATATGTAAACATGTCGTTTCCTTACCTGAAGCACCAGCAAGCATCCATAATTGTAATGTGGATTGGAATTCTTGTGCTTTCGGATACCCTCAGCTAGACGGTTGGCATTATGGACTCTATGTAAGTCCTTACATCTAATGTACACCGAAGATGTGGGACTCAATATTGTTTACATAAAAAACATAGTGAATATCACTTTGAAGTCATCCCCAGTCACCTTTTTATTGGGTAATATCTGGTGCAAGGCAGCAATGGGGATCAGTCCTTCACCCAATTTGTATTTCATTTTATCGCATCCAACAATCTGTGTCTTCTGTATCATCACATGCACTTCCCTCGTACGACATCCTCATTAACCTTTCAACAGTTATTGAACTGATATAGTAAACCGCCCCATGCGATTCTAAGGTATAACTGAAAGGATCGAAATGATCCACTAAACACAATACCAACAATCTATCAGTCAGAGCTATTTTACGCCAAATGTGAAAACTAAACTCTATTTCTTCCACTGCCTTTTTCTTATTTTTGGTGAAATCGTATGCTACACACCACACACGTTTAAGGCTTCATCTGGTGAGAAAATTGTGGCTGTCTTCGATTTTACCACCATACCTCATCTTTTCATTGCTGTCATGACTTTTCCACTTCCTTTCTAACTCCTTCATAGTCTGCATATATATAAAAGATTCCAAATATTAATTTAATGAATTTAAATACACAAAAAAACCAAGTTTGATGAATTGGTTACCTCTTTGTTGATTTTTTTAATTTTGCTTCATTGCCCCGCATTCACTCTTGCTGCAAAAACCAACGAAGATAAATTATGAGTTTTAAATTTTGGAACACTCACCATGTTGTGACAATTTTTGTTTCAAGATAAACTCTAAAAAATATTCAAGAATGCATAAGTATATTAATACTCATAGGTAAATAAACCACAAATTTGATTTTTGATTTCGATTCCCTTTAGTATTGGCCTGCACCGGACATGCCTGCCACGTGGGAGTGATCATTTGAAGACTATTAGGTGAAACAAAAAGAATGCATAAGTTTTTTAAGCAAATATACATGAAAAACAAATAATGAGAGTTTGAATGTAAGCTTCTTGATAGTATAGTTGATAGCTCACTTCATTTTGAAATTATGGAGAACATATCATAATCCTTGAGAGAACTGTGAGACTCGAATAATACAAAGTTGAGACTCTTCGAGTCTTATCAAGGTGCTGAAGTTGAATAAGAGCTTGCATCAACTACATTCACATATGTCATTTATATGTTACAACATGAAGAAAATTACTTTACTTTCAAACTAAATAAACATGTTGATTTAAATAGGAATTGTTTTATTGAACAAATTACTATTTTCCCTATACCCTGATGGCATAGGAATATAAAAGGGTGATATCACATTTAGAATATGAACACCAAAAAATATCAAACAAATTCACAAATATATATATATATATATTAACAAAAACCTAGAACTGTACTTATATTAAAAACATATATCGAACTACAGTGGAATATAAAAAAACTATGAAATTGCATACACACCACAACAAAAAAACTAGTGTTTATGAAACCTACAAATCTGACATCATTTGAAAATTTCCAAATAAAACATCAGCTAAAGAGAATAATGAATGAAAAAGAACAAAACTGTCAAATCCAAGAAATACTTCAGATTTTAGCTTATTTAGATAAATCAAAACATCCACTGTCAACCTTTAACCCACTAGTTAAAACCAAAAAGAAAAAAAGAAGTAACAATAAATGTGAAAAAGGAGAAGACAAATTTCAATTAATACGTTTAGTGCCAATAAGAGCATAAAATATCTACAATGTTATCCAAGACTATAAAATAAATTTAAATTGAGGTGTGGTGTGAGCTAATACAAATTGTAACTAGCTAGCTAGGTTCTTTCTTTTAGGATTGTTGTTGTTTTGACTTTTATTGTGGAGTTGGAGTTTAATTTCTAAGATGTGTAATGCGTTCTAGCTGCAAGAATTCTCGTCTACCAAAAAAAAACGAAGAATAAATAAAAGACCCTACTAGAATTCCCATTTTCCAATCAATCTTATTCTTATGCCAAGGGTTTGTGTTTGTGAAAAGTTCCATTGTTTTTTGCTATCCCTTCACATTTTAATTTAAAATAAGCATTTTGAGTTTCTTATGGACACCTCAAATGCTAATTACTAAGTAAAAAATGGACCACTTGAGTTGTTTTCCATAAGGTTATATCATAGGGATGCCTAGCTAGGCTAGCTACATGACCTGAACTCAATTGCTATAGGGCTCAAAGGCTACCCTAAAAATGAAAGTCGTTCAAAAAAATCCTCAAAAGTCACATTGTAATAACGGTTGTCCTTCTCAAATTAAATAAGCAATATCAATTGTATTCTAATTGTAACTACTTTCTAATGTACTAAATAAATATGGTTTGGCATGGCATGATAACTTGAATAGACAAATTCAATTAACTATTAGCACCCATTTGACTATGTGAATGACAACGAAATATACATTTGGGGGCTTTAAAAAGGGTGATTATCAACATATGAAAGATAAATGCTACTTCAAATTCCAGCAATATAAAGAAAGATAAATGCTAATTCACATTATTCAGCAACTTGATTTTTTCAAGAAAGAAATTTCTAGTCTTTCATCAATTTGTAGAATCCCGTAATTTCAATGAAGAGAAGGGAGAGAAAGAACAACCCATTTCATGTCTTTGGCTCAAGAACCCACCTTGTGTAAGTAGCTGGTTGATTTTCATCGTCTTGGTGGCTAATGTGATGCGGGCATCATAGAGTCATATTCTAGCATTGGAGCAAAAGATGATGACATCATCTTGCCTAGTAAACCAATGGTGCGTTCTCGAGTTAAGAAGATCAAAGAGGGAATGCTTGGATTTGTGAAAAGAATNAAAAAATTTCCATATTTTTCTATAAATTTTTGTCATTTTTTTTTATTTTTTTATCGATATCGATATTATGTCGATATTTCCGTATTTTGAATCTTCGATATTTCCGTCGATACCGATATTTTCATCCTTGGCTGTGATAAAATATGAAGAAATAAGAGTATATAAGAGAGAGATATAATACGAATTTATCGTGATCAATTAATCTACATCTACAAAATACAGAAACCGAAAGGTTTACATTTCATTAAAATGAAAAATGAAAAATAATTTGACTGACATGAGCAGTAACAGTGGAAGGAAAATTGAAAAGAAATTATTGGCAAACAGCAAACCATGCAGTAATTGTATAGAAATAGGGTCCAATAATACATATTATTTGGCACATATATTATGTATATAGACATGCATGTAAGACTACATCCAAGTGCTGACAAGGGTCATGACAGGTCATTCATTGATTTCTTCATCATACCACTGTAATTCCCATTCATTATATATATACATCATTATATATATTTCTTCAATTGGGTATCTAGCTTTTTCATACACTTACTGAATCTGAATTGGTGAACCATGCTCATGATTAATTATGCAATTCTAGCGAGTAAATCACTAACATAGCTTAATTAAATTAACAATATATATGCAGACTGATTCTGTAATTACAAAGGAAATTTGCATCTCCAATGCTGGAGTTTGATTTTCCTTTATTGCACAAGCATGCATACTGATATAATTCTTTCTCAATATCTGTGTAACTTAATTTGGATCGTAATTTCTTTAGCTATATATTCTTCTTCATTTGGCTAGACTGCTATATATGACATTAATTTTTGGCTATATATATATGTATTTAATTTTAACGGAATANTAGCCTTCTAATCCACGTTTTTAGATACAAGTTATCTAAGGGTTTGGTAGGGCGGGTTCTTGTTTTCCAATTATTGTTCAATATTTCTTGTGTGTTTGGGGTTTCGGATTCTTTAATCTTGGGGTTCCGCATCATAATGGCTGGTCGATTTTCGTGAGAGAGGGGAAGCCGCTGGTCAATCTCTGTGAGAGACAGGAGAATTGGGTAAAGACTAAGATTTTGATAGATTGATTGAGTGAGAGACGGGAAGGGTTGAGATATGAGAGAGTGATTTGGGTGGAATCGGGGAGATTCATAGGTGGATGAAGAAATTAGAATTTCAGATTAGGGTAGAGGAAAAGATTAGGCAGAAAAATAGGGGGTAAAATCAGGAATTTACTTTTTTTAACACGTTTAACCAGTTGCTATACTTATACTTAGTGGTTGGTCTCAATAGGGATTTTATGGCCGGTAACCCTACAGGGGTTTCACTTTATTTTGCCTTAAAAAGTTATGAGATTTATATTTTATTACATTGGAAAGGAACAAATTTATATCTATTTATATATTGATGTCTTATTCTATATTCGATTTTTGTTTCTATTACTTCTGCTGGATGTACAATTTTAGTTTGATTTGTAATATTTTGAATATTTTTATATTGAAAATTGTAATGCATGTTCATTTACTTAGTTACGATGGATATATACTATAGCCTTAAACTGTAATATTTTGAATTTAGAAATATTACTCATATGGATTTTAATATGTTAGATGTTTAGTTTAGCTTATTATTTGAACATTTTTTAATTTAAGTAAAAAAATAGATTACATATTTTTTTATCTAGTAAACATGAATAAAACATGTCACTAACACAATAGGAAATGACATGAACACAGTTTCAACATAAAAGTTTAAAAGGTTGGGTTTAGGTGAATGACTTGAACACGATACGACATGAATATGATTTAACATGACACGTTTCCAAGCCTACCCCTGAAGTCTTATTTGGCTTGTAAGTATTCTTTTATAATGACCTATACCTTCATGTACCAATTTTTTTTTTCAATTTTGACAGGGTGGCTAGATAAGGGTGCAAGTTTGGTTTTTTTGCTAAATGAGTTTTGGCATTGACCAAATTAATAGTTGCGTAGAATTTGTTCTAAAATTGCAGCACACATAATTCTAAAATACATATTGAAAGATATGGTCAAGCAAAGCTTTTAATTATTTTCTGTATTAGTTATAAGTCTGATCCTAACCAGTCTTATTTATATATAAAATTAATATAGAATTATTTTTATTTATTTTTTATTTTTATGATTTATTTATTATTATTAATAATCATTTATCTATTATAGATAAAAGGAAAATTGATTTCGAAATTGGTGAAAATTTGATTGGACAGTGTGTGTCTGTTAGCCAAACAGAGGCAAGCAATAATATCTCTCCTTTCCCCTTTTCTATGTACCTCGACACCTTTCCCCATCATTTTGGCATGGAAATACATCAAAAGCCCAAGCAAACTGCAAGTTGTTGTGTAATGGATTTAGAGGGTTTTGTGTAAAAAATGAAGTGAGATTAGCTTTGAAACAACTTGAATAGTATTGAACCCGTGAAACTATATCTTGAAATGGGTTTCAATTTCTACGAGTTAATAAACAAATTGACTCCATGTCTTAACCTCAAGTGAAAAGATGAAGCTTTCGGGATTGGTTTGATTGAATATGATGGTATGAATCATAAGATTTTGACGAATTAAAGAGTTGGGTCCTTGACCATGGATCCTGTAAAAAAGGAAGATTTGACCCGAGTAAAGGTTTGCAGTGAGTCACACAATATGTCATTCAGCTTAGCCATACACGTCATTTTGGTATGCATGCCTTGTCGTTTGATTTAGCCAAACAACATCGTTTTGATGTGTAGAGGTTATTTTGGCAAGATGGTCCAAACAATGCCATTTTGTGCCTAAAGGCACTAAACAATGCTGTTTTGGAGAAGTTGGTGTGCCTAAGGCTGACATCAACAATTTTTCCAAAAAAAAAAGGGTTAATATATATATATAGTTTTTCCTAAGTCCTCATTTTCCAAAAATAGTTTCGATGTCCAATTTTAGTGATTAAATCAAATTTATTTGAATGATTGCTTTAATGTGAAAAACATATATAATAATTGTTTATGTGAGAGCACTTGCTCCGAAAATTCTTCCAGATTTTCTGAATAAGCCCTTCTTGAGCAAGATTCTATCAACATTTTTCTGAGATAACCAATAGAATCCTCTTCCAAAAGGGGTTTAGATAAAGTGAAACCTCTTTGGGAATTTTGGCAATTTTAGATAGTTTAGGGGTAAAATTGTAATTTCTATGATTTAATGTTCACATAAAGACAATAGTGTCAAATATGAAAGAGGGATTTTAAAAGTAGTAAGAAGTCAAATTTTAACATTTTTGGAATTTTAGGTCAAAACTTTCTATATTTAAAACTTTCCAAAAATAAAATCTCTAAGGCCATAAAAGTGAAGATTCAAGTAATTCCAATGGTGAAAATGAATTTTGCATGCGAAAATTAGTCAAGACAAATTAAGCCATGCCATGTCATTAAGTGCCACATCATCAAGAAGCTAAATAAGGAAAGTGGTGCACCACGTCATCCATGCAGATGTGGCACACCCTCAAAGTTATCATATTTGGTCATTTCTAGCTATATAAAGATAGAATTGGAGACAAAGCAACTCCCATGAACCATGCAAAGGAGAATTCAGCAAGGGCATGAACCAAGATACAAAGGAGGTTATATACATCTTGCATGCTAGGCCTGGCAACATGTTGTGTTCAAACGTGTTCGTGTCATGTTGTATCATGTTTTTGTCAATTTTCTTTCACCAAACTATACCCATTAAACTTTTGTTGAACCGTGTTAATGTCGTGTTTATTCGTGTTTACTATGCCTAAAGGTATTTTTTATTTTACTTAAATTAATATATGTTCAAATGGTAAGCTAAACATCTTATAAAAATTAACATACTAAAATTCCACATGATTTTTAAGTGTGAATTTAAAATATTCAAAATATTGATAAATTAAAGCTATATTAAATACTCATTATAGCAAAGGAAAGAAAATGCATCATTATTTCCATTTAAGAAATAATCAAAACATCACAAACCAAACCAAGATTGTACATCCAACATAAATAATAGAAAAAATAGAATCTAGAACAAGACATTATATATATAGATATAAAGCTATCCTTTCTAATGGAATGAGATATGAATCTCATAGTTCTTTAAAAAAAATTAAACAATGTAAAATTTTAGCTATAAAAAAATAATTAAATTAATATTTTTCTTATTATGTTAACTTTTTCAATTTACTTTTTCATCAATTGACTTTTATAACAACCTTGACAGGACCCGACTCGCAAAGATCCTGCCTGCATGACTTAATGTTGCCACTAAGCCACAAGCAGTCGTGAAAACCCGCTAAACAAAATTTTAAAAAGGGTAAGAATTAACAGACCGAAAGATTTCACTACTGCCGGAGATTTTATTAAAAATTTCGGCAGCATTTCGGCTGTTTCTAACACTCCCCAAAAATGCTAAAAGCTACAAACCTGCAAGAAAAACCAGTCCTAAACCATAATTATTCTACCAGCACGCATTTCCCACACAATTAGATCACCAATTAGTACCTAACTCAACACTTAAACAAATATATTGTTTAAGTACGGTGTAGCTGCACTCAGTTTAAAACTGAGCTGCCTACATACCCTTTCTACAAGGGATCAAGCTACCTGTAGTTCTAAAAGCATATTTACACAAATATGCTACAATCAAACACATTCAGCATTTAATCCAAAGAAAATACACAATAATTAAATTCCCACATATTAAGTATAAATGCCACACATCACCCACTAACCAAATTAATATCACAGACAATCACAAACAATTCATTTACAATTCGCACAAACACAATTTGTAATGATTAATACACAATAACATATAATATATATGCTCATCAAGCAAAATCATTCCCAAACACAACAATTCAATAAAAGTATTCACCGACCCAGTTCACAATTTCAGCTAATTTCAACACAATCAACCAGCAACTACTTATCTCACAATAATTATATGCTTCCGTATACATTTCACAGAACAGATCATTCGATCGAATTCTCATAAATAAAGTCACACAATGATTACACCCAAATCCACATACGGAATCCAGTCGATTCGCAACAATCAACCCACATACACATTCAATTCCACATAACAATTCCACATAGCGATTAACACACCATTTGGCCCACACATATACGTGTTTAATTCACAGACCAATTATATAATGTATATATATTCCGAACCATTATTAATAATCCCGAAATCCAACCACACCATCAATTCTATAATTTCAGCACACCAATACATTCCACAGCAAACACCAAAACATCACCACACATATCTATATCACCAATTAACAATAGTTTCTATTTTAACAATTATTAACACCACAGTTCAAACCGGATAAATTCCAATACTCAGTTATAATATTCGAATTATATGTCAAAACGAAGCTTGAAAGGAGTAGATTACAACCGTAATTTTACCTCGTCCAACCACCGCCGGTGGTGGCCGGAAAAGGGCCAGAGAGCGGCGGCCGAGCACTCTCAAATCCCGCAGTCCACACGATGATACGGGCATCATAGTGCCATATTCTACCATTGGAGCAAAAGATGATGATTTAAGCATGATGTCCAAGCAAAGAATGAAGGTGGTAATGCTGCTCGGGAGTTGCAAAGGCGAAACGAAGTAAGTTTAGCTATTTTCGGATTACAATGGCAGTTTCGTAATTTAGCTATTTTCGGATTATAATGGCAGTTTCGTAATTATTGCTATTTCCAGATTATAATGGCAGTTTTGTAATTATTTCTATTTTCGGATTATTTTTATTTAGGGTTAGTTTTTAGCCTTAGGATTACCTTCCTAATTTCCTTAGGATTACTTTCCTAATTTTCTTAGGATTAGTTTCCTAATTACTTTATGGTTTAGATTGATTCTTGATCTACCCCTAGTCCTTATATAAAGGGGGATCAANCAGATTACTAAAGTGCATTTATCCCGAAAAATTATTCAATACAATTTTTATTTTTTTTTTTTTTCTGCTATACTTTTCAACATTAATTTATAAATAGATAATATTATTATTTATGTTACATATTATTTATTTATAAGCTAATTTTATTCATTTATAAATTAATAATGCAAATTTATATATATAAATATTGAAAGATTTTGCCGAAACTAAAAAAAATATCGCACCATAAAAGGGCTCCAACTCCTGGGTCCTTGCAAATAAAGCCTCATCCACTCCCGCAGCCAATCATTTCTCAGCGAATCAAAAATATCTGGCGCCAAATATCAGCCGGCGCGCCGGCTAAATCTCATTAGCCGCCCTTCACTGGATGGTTGGTCCACTTACGATTGGTTCGGAAGTGGGGGATATAATCGGGAATGTCTACGTTTTTTCTTTCTTTTTTTCGGTAAAATGCTCAGCTCGTTTTTTTTCTTTTTTGGTAAGAATATCTCAGCTCGTTGTTAACCCGATAAAGCTCCATGGCAATAAAGAAGCTTCTTTTAATCGGGATTTACTTCTAGAAGGCGCTGAATTGAAGTTGAACATGGCCGTACGCTTTGCTAGCCCCGTGATTTAAGAAAGCGATGCATTGGCTTCGGCTTTGGCTATGGTGCTGTGTTCTCCATCTGGATTTGCGTACGCCAAATTATTTATAGAATTGAGCTGGCCCATTTTTATGGAATACTACTAAGCATCATTATTCGTTAACCTAGAAAAATACTGCTAATTAGGTTCATAATCATCTTAGTATATCACATGTGAGAAATAAGGTTACATATATGACCAGATTTTCTGGTCGAAATTTATCTCTTATCAAATAAGCAATTCCCTACTTCTATTTCAGCATAAAGCTTGTTGTATTTATAAATATTATATTAAATAATTAACATAAACTAGCACATTGAAATTATTATTTATGTCCTTTGGGTCCCGCTTTTTGTTGATTGTTGGAAGTTGTTAGCATTTAATTTGTACATATATAATTTCAATCATGACAAAAAGATGGATCAAGTGGCTAAAACCCAATTATAAGAATCCCTCGATTCATTTATTTTGGGTTCGTTTGTGACATTTGGTAAAATATGTATGCAAAAGAGTTGGATTTTGGTATATAGACCCTTTAAAAAATTATTAAAAGTTAAAAGAGTTTTATCTCACTTGAGAACATAATCTGACCATTTAGATACTCATTATTACGTAGCGTGTACTAACTCTCGCCTTCATACTCGTATCCAGGAAAAAAAAAAATAATAATGATAATAATCTTCAAAAGTTGACTTGGTAATATAATTTTTATTTTTTTTGGCTTAATCCAAGATTGGCCTTGTTATACACGAGTCATGAAGAAGGCTCTCTAAAAGATTGTCGTAAACGCATTATTCTTTTCCTTATTTTTCCACTACAAGTAGAGACTAGCTGATAATTTTTATTTTATTTTATTCCAAAGTTCTTGTCAAATTGCTTGTTAATTGCCCTAATTTTCAAAAGCACAAGATCACCAAATTAATTAGCAAACTGTGTCGTACGTCCTATAAATCTTTTCCAAAATTAACTAGCAATCCAAAATTCCAATATTGTGGTTCTCTAAATATTTTCCCTTTTTTCTTTCTCCACCATAGATGCTGTCAAAATAAGTTTGTTTTAGAGAAAGCGCACGCAATTTCAAAAGAGATAAGGAGGACTGATTTTTTAAGTATAAATATTATAACTACAACCTATTTGCTTCAAATATTACTAAAATTTGATACTTATTCCATTTCAAATACAAGTGGATTCTAGAACTTTATATATTGTGATTCAACATCACCAAAATTGCTGTACAAAATAAATGGGTTAATTGTGCTTTTTGTATTCTTTAGTTTTGAAATTATTGCAATTTATACCATCAATTTTAAAATCCACCACATTAAGCCTTTTATTTTTTATTTGGTGCACATTAATCCAATTGGATCTAATTCTAATTCACTACTTTAGTTATTTGCCTTCAATTTGTTCACATTAATAACAATGAAAATAATTTATATGGTCTAAAATACATAGTTTAATATAACATATTAAACCATCAACATCAAGTAGACATCATGTCAATTGGATTAATGTGTACCAAATAAAAAATAGAGGATTCAATATGGTTAATTTTAAAACCGAGGACTTAAATTGCAATACTCGAAAACTAAAAGATTTTAAAGTGGAATTAATCCAAATTTAATTACGGTAGGTTGATATAAATATATTCAGTTAAATCCACCTAGAACCTGCCCGAATTAAAAAAAAAAATGCTTAACAGCAAAAAGGAAACCAATTTATTATAAATTTATATAATTCCCATATTATAATTAATTTGACTAAAAAATTCATTCCCATTATAATATTAATATAATTACAAAAATTGAATGTCTCAATTTTAATAATTGGAGCTTTAATAGTCCACTTAATAATGTAATTGCTTCTAGAATAATCTATATGAGCACATTCTTTACTTGTTATATAGAGAGCACTGATTCTGATTAAAGTTTCCAAGTTAACCAAATTCTGATGTATAAAAATTTAATAATACTACTATAGAAAAGAGGGTTTAAATGTATATTGAATATATATATTTTTTATAATAATATATTGCATGGAATTTAATTTTTGAAGATAAGAGTGACAACCACTTAAAGTTGGTGCAAAATGAAGTTGCTGCCGTTCAAAAACTCTCTCTTTGAATCCAAAAAACATGGTTGAACCTTTTTTTTTTTTGGTAAACTAACATGGTTGAACCTTCATAACGTGTTTCCAGAAGGGAAGTATCCTGTGCAACTTTTTTTGTGCTAAGATATCATGTGCAAGTTTTTGTAGTAAAAAAATAAAAATAAATAAATAAATTAACAAATGAACGGTGAACCTAGGTTTGAGTTTCAGAGACAATTATAGCCGTTGGAGCACCGAATATAGCGTAGACACCCACGTTTTACTCACTCTTTTGCGAGTTATGACTACCAATCTAGACGGTTTGGATTTATGACGCAATTCCCATACCTAAAACTTCACCTCAGTACTTTTATATTCACACCAAAAAAAAATAAAATATTCCCACCAAACAAACAGTTTTGCGCATTTTCCCGTCACCAAAAGATTCTATATATCCAAATCCAATTACTCACCAGTCACCACCAAATATTCATATTATGTAAAAATATAAAAAGTATATGATTTGTTCTTTTATAGAATAAATAAAATATTATTTTTGATGTAAGTAAAAATGCTACAGGTACTAAAAAGTTCACCAAATGGTTTATCAAATTATGTGATAAAATATGATGGTATAATTTTATTAGTTAGTTTTGAAATACACTTATTATTTTAAAAGTTTATTTGTAGCGTACATCAAACTTTTTGTTTTTTTGTTTGTTTTGTTAGAGTTAGTTATTGGGAATTATTTTAGACCGTATAGTTACATCCGCAATTTATAAAAATAAAAAATAAAAATAAAATACTTCTGCGTGAATAAAATTTTGAATGGTAAATTTAATTTCTTTCTAAAAATGATTTATACAAAACAAACAAAATTTTGAAGGGTATTAAAAAAAAAAAAAAAACATGAAAGCATGATAATCAAGCTATAATTAAATACAAAAAGACGTTGCTTAGCAGAATATTAAAGTAAAAAAGAAAAGAAAAAGGAAGGCAAGCAAATACGAGCTGTGAGAAAGAGTAGTCCAAACATATTCAAACATGTGAAGAAATAAAAAAACAGAAGCGCCGATCCAACAAACAAAAAAGAGAACCAAATGATAAGAACGAAGAAGCTTCGCTGTTTATTCAAGTTTTAAGACACTGGTATTGCTCTCTCTGTGTCGCTCACTCAGCCGCGTCTATATAAAGATACTCTGTCTCTATCCTCACCCAAAAGAAAGGTGGAGTTTCCACTGCCTTTTTAACCACCCTTCTGTCTCTCTCTACACCATTTTTCATCAGCTTTCTCTTTCTCTTTCTTTCTTTCCAGATTGGAAACTCTCTCTTACGTTCAACGAATCACGACTCTGCCGGAGCTGCAAACAAAGTAAACGTGCTGTTTACTCTCAGACTTCCTCTGGTGGTCAAGAAACGTTTAAACTTTTCCGGCGGAAAACGCCGGGAAACTTTATATCAAATATGTTCTGTGAGTGTCTGAGAGAGACCCGCATAAAGAGGTCGAATTTCGATCCTTACGTGAAACACGGAGTTAACTAGTGTATCCTAGAGAGAGAGGCTTCTTTTTTTGTTTGGCTACAAATTTGTTTCTAACGGCCTCGGAAATTAATACTGGAATAGTAAAATTTAAGTTTTCGGTTATAAGAAATTTGAATTAGATCGGGATGGCGTCGGCTTTAGCAGGGGATGATCTAGCCAGATCGACGAGCAGCAGAAGGAGTTGGGCTTCAGCGAGTTTTAGGGAGGTTTGGACGGCACCTCCAGATGTATTCAACCGGAGCGGACGGGAAGATGAAGAGGAGGAGCTCCGGTGGGCCGCCATCGAGCGCCTTCCGACGTTCGACCGTTTGAGGAAAGGGGTGCTGACGCAGGTGCTTGATAATGGCAGAGTTGTTCATGGTGAGGTCGATGTTACCAAACTTGGGATGCAGGATAAGAAGCAACTCATGGAGAGCATACTCAAGGTTGTTGAAGATGATAACGAGAAGTTTCTGAGGAGACTCAGAGACAGAACTGACAGGTCTGCCTCTCTTTCTCACTCTCACTCTTCTCTCTTCTCTTTTAATAAGTAAAAGTAAAAAATAAAAATTATCCTTAATTTTAATTTTGGTTTTTAATCTGGATTTTGGCAGAGTGGGAATTGAGATTCCGAAAATTGAAGTTCGATACGAGCACTTGTCGGTGGAAGGAGATGTTTATGTTGGAAGCAGAGCTCTTCCGACTCTCCTTAATGCTACCTTGAACACCATAGAGGTATCTTTTCGTCCTTTCATTTTTTTTTCTCCTTTTTTGAAAGCACTAATTTTATGCTATGGAATATTTTATTTTTTATTTTTTTACTACTTTCTGCTTGATTCTCCGTCGAACCAAGTAAAGATGATCACGGCCTTTTAGTTTGTCTTTTTGGGTATCCTAAAAAGTTGGGAATACGGTTATTGTCGCTTATAGTGTCCTTGTACTCGTTTTTGAGGAAATTGTTTTTTGAAATGAAATTGAACAAAATTAACAAAAGATGACAAACTTCTTGTTTTTTTAAAAAAAAAAATAAAAATAAATAAACTTTCTTTTTCTTTTTCTGGTTATACTTGTTGTTTTGATTGATAAATTTTCTCAATACTTGTGACATTTTATTGTATAGTACAAATCATAATATTATCCGAATAAATTGGGCTGGTCAGTACTTTTTCTGATTTTTGATTTTGTATTCTGTTTGGAGCGCAGAGTATTCTGGGCTTAGTAAAACTTGCTCCAACAAAGAAAAGAAAAATCCAGATACTAAAAGATGTCAGCGGAATTGTCAGACCCTCTAGGTAATTAATTTTACTAATATAAGAAAATTGTGGATTTTTTTTCTTTTAAATGCAATAACTAACATATTTGGCAATTTTCAGGATGACACTTCTTCTGGGTCCTCCAGGTGCAGGGAAAACAACCCTGTTGCTGGGACTTGCTGGGAAACTCGAGGATGATGTAAAGGTCTGGTTTCTATTATGGAGATAATTTTATGAATTTTCATGTGTACTTTTTAGTCTCTGTTTATTAATGGACTTTGGTAACGTGACCAGGTCACTGGGAAAGTCACCTATTGTGGTCATGAACTGAATGAATTTGTACCTCAAAGAACCTGTGCTTATATCAGTCAGCTTGACCTTCACTACGGAGAGATGACAGTGAGAGAGACATTGGATTTCTCAGGCCGTTGTTTGGGTGTCGGAACGAGATATGAAATGTTGGCTGAACTCTCAAGAAGGGAGAAAGAAGCAGGAATTAAACCAGATCCTGAGATTGATGCATTCATGAAGGCTACAGCACAGTCAGGCCAGAAAGCTAGTTTGGTCACTGATTATGTTCTCAAGGTCAGCTGTCTCTAGTTCATCTATATTTTATCATTTTAACAATAATTCTCAAGAACAATATTTCTGACCACTTAATGAATCTTTAACAGATACTTGGACTGGATATTTGTGCCGATATTATGGTCGGGAATGAGATGAGGAGAGGTATTTCTGGCGGACAAAAAAAGCGTGTGACTACTGGTTCGTCTTTCTAGTGTCTTAAAAATTATTCCTTATTTGGAAACCACATGAGAAATCCATACGCTTCCAATTCCTTCTTGTATGCTGAAACATAGTTTTTACTTGGAACTCTGTTCAGGTGAGATGTTGGTTGGACCAGCAAAGGTTCTTTTGATGGACGAAATTTCGACAGGGTTGGACAGTTCCACAACTTTCCAGATTTGCAGATACTTGAGGCAGATGGTTCATATTTCAGATGTAACAATGGTCGTCTCTCTTCTACAGCCAGCACCAGAGACATATGATCTTTTCGACGACATTATCTTACTTTCAGAAGGTCAGGTTGTGTACCAAGGTCCGCGAGAGAATGTCCTAGAGTTCTTTGAATTCATGGGTTTCAAATGCCCAGAAAGGAAAGGAGTTGCTGACTTTCTTCAAGAAGTAACGTCCAGGAAGGACCAAGAACAGTATTGGTACAAGAAGAACCAACCTTACAGCTTTGTTTCAGTTCCTGACTTTGTGCACGGTTTCCAGTCTTTCCACATTGGCCAACAGATTGCTGCTGATCTTAGCATGCCTTACGACAAAACCAGAGCCCACCCTGCTGCATTAGTGAAACAAAAGTATGGTATTTCAAATATGGAGCTGTTCAAAGCATGTTTTTCAAGGGAGTGGCTGCTAATGAAAAGAAATGGTTTTGTCTATATATTCAAGACCACCCAGATAACAATTATGTCGTTAATTGCGATGACAGTGTTCTTCAGAACAGAAATGCCAATAACTGTGGTCGGCGGAGGGAAATTTTTTGGTGCACTATTTTTCAGTCTGATCAATGTGATGTTTAATGGTATGGCGGAACTGGGAATGACAGTTTTCCGGCTTCCAGTCTTCTTTAAACAGAGGGATCACTTGTTTTATCCTGCATGGGCTTTTGCCCTTCCTATTTGGATCCTGAGAATCCCCTTATCCTTTATGGAATCGGCCATATGGATTGTTCTTACCTACTACACAATTGGGTTTGCTCCAGCTGCTAGCAGGTAACAGGGCTAGCATTTTTTACTTTTAGGGTTAAAAATTGCTGAGAAATTGCATTGGTTGCAAAGTAATATATGATGATTATAACTTCACCTAACATTTCTTTTTCTCTACAGATTTTTCAGGCAGTTCTTGGCATTCTTCGCTGTACATCAAATGGCTCTGTCCCTCTTTCGATTTATCGCTGCACTTGGAAGAACACAAGTTGTTGCAAATACGCTGGGTACCTTCACCTTGCTGCTGGTTTTTGTGCTAGGAGGATTCATTGTCGCCAAAGGTGCATACTCTATATATTCTCGCCTTTGTAAAGATCTTATAATTAATGTTGAGTGATAACACTTAACGGATTCTTCATCATATTTTTCTTCAGATGACATTGAGCCATTTATGATATGGGGCTACTATGTTTCTCCTATGATGTATGGACAGAATGCAATTGTCATGAATGAATTCCTTGATGATAGATGGAACATGGTAAGATGTCTGAATCATTTAATTATATCCATTTCTTGATTTCTTTTTGCATTTAGAAAATGGCGATCATTGAGATTCTAATAAGTTCTTATCCATTGCAGAAAAATAATGATACCAGAGTCAACCAACCTACAATTGGGAAAGTCCTCCTCAGTTCTAGAGGCTTCTTTCTTGAAGACTATTGGTTTTGGATTTGCGTTGGAGCACTATTTGGGTTTTCTATTCTCTTCAACCTTTTATTTATGGGAGCACTGACTTTTCTGAATCGTAAGTTATCTCTTCTCATACATAGTCTTTAGAGTTTCATGCATGAAATGATGTTCCCAACCGATTTTTATGTGGAAAATATATATCAGCTTTTGGAGATTCGAAAGCTGTCACTGCAGATGAAGGAAGTAAGAAGAAGAAGAAGTCATCTAGTCCACAGAGTTTTGAAGGTTTGAGCATATTTGAGTACTTTGTCCTCTTCAGTTTTTGAAATTATCCTTTCCATTTTTTGTCTGATATGTGAAAATAATAAGAGTAAAAGCTAACATATAGTTCAATCTGACTTCTTATTAACAATTACAGGTATAGATATGGCTGTGAGGTCAGGTTCCTCAGAAATTGTTGGTTCTTCGAAACATGCAGCAAGGAAAGGAATGGTTTTGCCCTTCCAACCCCTCTCACTTGCCTTCAACCATGTGAACTACTATGTGGATATGCCTGCAGTAAGTCATTCATTTAGACATTGCTATTCCTTCACTAAATCAGCATTCTTCGCAACAAAGATTTTGAGGTAAATATTTGGTCTCTTATACCAGGAAATGAAGAGTCAAGGAGTGGAAGAAGATCGTCTTCAACTTCTACGAGATGTCAGTGGTGCCTTCAGACCAGGGATATTGACAGCCCTGGTGGGTGTCAGTGGTGCAGGGAAGACAACCCTTATGGATGTCTTGGCAGGGAGGAAGACTGGTGGCTACATTGAAGGAAGCATCAGCATCTCTGGTTATCCAAAGAACCAAGCAACTTTTGCTCGTGTTAGTGGTTATTGTGAACAGAACGACATTCATTCCCCAAATGTCACTGTCTATGAATCTCTGCTGTATTCTGCATGGCTTCGTCTTTCAAAGGATGTGAATACCAAGACACGAAAGGTATGAATCAGAACTTTTTTGTAGTTAATCATCCTTATCAAAACATTTTATACAATGGGATTTTAATTTTCTTGTCTAATTGTAATACAGATGTTTGTTGAAGAAGTCATGGAACTGGTCGAGTTAAATTCAATAAGAGATGCTATAGTAGGTCTTCCAGGTGTAAATGGACTTTCAACAGAACAGAGGAAGAGACTGACCATAGCTGTTGAGTTGGTCGCTAACCCCTCTATCATCTTCATGGATGAACCAACATCTGGTCTTGATGCCAGAGCTGCTGCTATTGTCATGCGTACGGTCAGAAATACAGTGGATACAGGAAGAACTGTGGTCTGCACAATTCACCAGCCAAGCATTGATATTTTTGAAGCTTTTGATGAGGTAATGACTAGTTAGTTCTTTGAGATTGTTGTATTAAACTGCACTGTTATATCTGTTAGCACAAATAATCAACTAATTGATATTGACTTGCTGCAGTTACTGCTAATGAAACGGGGAGGACAAGTCATTTATGCTGGCCCTCTTGGTCGCCTTTCCCACAAGCTCGTTGAATACTATGAAGTGAGTATTTATTAAACGTGTTATGCTGTTTTAATATTTGTTTGTAATTGAAAACAAACCAGAAATTGTCCATACAATATATTGATATCTAATTATCTATACATACCCCCACTATAGGCTGTTCCAGGGGTCCCCAAGATTAAGGATGGTTATAATCCTGCCACCTGGATGCTTGAGGTCACTGCTCCTGCAGTTGAGGCTCAACTCAATGTCGACTTTGCTGAAATTTATGCCAACTCCTCACTTTACCAGTAGGTTTTTTGCCTCTTTTATCTTTAACTTCTTGTTTCTGATGATTTAGTAATGTGTATTTCTTTTTTATGATTCTCATTATCTATTCTTATACTTTTTCAGGAGGAATCAAGAGCTTATTAAAGAGCTAAGTACTCCAGCACCAGGCTCCAAGGACCTCTTCTTCCCTACCAAATACTCCCAATCATTTTCTGTTCAGTGCAAAGCTTGTTTCTGGAAACATTACCAGTCTTACTGGAGAAATCCTCAATACAATGCTATCCGGTTCTTAATGACCATCGTCATTGGTGTTTTATTTGGTCTCATCTTCTGGAAAAAGGGACAGCAAACGTAAGTTTGGTTTCTTTAAACTGATTGATTCAACTTAAATTCTCAATTTGTTTATGTTTTCTGTTAATGACACGGTATTTTAATTATATGTTGTAACAGACACAAGCAACAAGATCTAATGAATCTATTGGGAGCCATGTATTCTGCTGTGCTTTTCCTTGGTGCCACCAATGCTTCTTCTGTGCAGTCTGTTGTTGCTATCGAAAGAACAGTTTTCTACCGTGAAAGAGCTGCAGGAATGTATTCCGCACTGCCTTATGCATTTGCTCAGGTAAGAGATTCAGTTGGTCATTCCAAAGTGAACAGAAGGTTTTGAAGTACTTTTCCCTTCTTAGAGTATGTAATTCTAAAAAGCACTCCTAGTACTAAGTCCGTTCTTTTATGTTCGATGAATGGAACGCTCAGTACTCCATAGCCCTACTCCTAAAGAGCAGTCTACAATCTTTTGCAGGTGTCCGTAGAAGCAATATATACAGCAATCCAAACTCTAATCTACTCTGCTATCCTCTACTCTATGATCGGGTTCGAGTGGAAATTAGCGAAAGTCCTCTATTTCTACTACTTCATTCTCATGTGCTTCATCTACTTCACCTTGTATGGAATGATGGTTGTTGCCTTGACTCCTGGTCACCAAATTGCTGCCATTTGCATGTCCTTCTTCCTCAGTTTCTGGAACTTGTTCTCTGGTTTTCTCATTCCTAGGCCGGTATGTATACTGAACTCCACATTGTACAATGCTTTTCTGCTTACACCAATTTTTCTAGATTCTTATCAATCCCAACTGATCTCTTCTTTGAATTCAAAATAGTTTGACATTTTTTTTTCCTCCTTATTTTTTGTGCAGCAAATTCCAATCTGGTGGAGGTGGTACTACTGGCTTTCTCCTGTGGCATGGACAGTATATGGTCTTATCACATCTCAAGTGGGTGACAAAGATGCAGATCTTCTAATTCCTGGCATTGGTAGTATTCCATTGAAGATCTTCCTCAAGGAAGATTTGGGTTTTGAATACGACTTCATTCCGGTTGTTGCGGCTGTTCATGTTGCCTGGGTTGTTGTCTTCGTCTTGGTATTTGCCTATGGAATTAAGTTCCTCAACTTCCAAAGGAGATAACCAGCTAGTCTTAAAATTTTTAATAGGAAAACCATGTGTAAGTAAATCAAAAGAACGGGGAAAACAAAATAGTTTACCCTTTTTTTTATAAAAAAGAAAAAGAAAAAGAAAAAAATGTCCCTTTCTTTTTGGTTTTGTTTTCTAATGTATAATTATTCTTTTGTCCTTTCTTTTACATTTTCATAAAAGGTTTTAATTTAGCAGCCTAAATAGGTAGGACACAAACAAACAGTACTAAAGGGTTTGTACCAAAACAAACTGTCACGTGTTTTAATTGCTTTAGTTGTATTCTCTTTCTGTTTGTTGTCAATTGTAATCGACGATGATGTAATTTTTTCTGAGTTTCAATGAAGCATCTTTCTTGTGTTTTCAATTATTTTTACTTTCCCATTTATTTACTTTATAAAAATATCTGAATGCTTCGAATCCTAACCCCTTGGGATTCTATGTGATCCTATTGTTTTTATTGTTTTTGCTAGAATATTTGATCCTATTGTTAATTGTTCCAAAACAAGACCTTTGATTTTCTCAAAACAAATAAACTTTCCGTTTATCCTTTGACCATCTCTTCTTCAAAGTCTCTTTATTTATTAATTGAGGGCCAATATTGTAAACTACATTTCGCAGCAAGAGAACAACATAACAAATTTATTTAAAAATACATGAATATGTATTTAGGATAAAATTCATCAAATTTCCTAAAATCATTAACTAATTTACAAATAATCCTCTTGACCTTACAAACAATATTGTGTTAAATCATTACTAAAAAAAAAAAACAATATTGTGTAAAAAATGGACAAACTACTAAACTTTGAAGTAAATTTTTCAAAGTTTACTTGCATTCCTAATAACGAGACTTTTTTATTTTTTTGAAACACTAATAAGAAGGCTTCGTTCCATTCAGATTGATTATGTCAAATTACTTATTTCACTTAAAAAATAATAGTAAATGATATACTAGATAGAAACTGACAAACTATATTATTTTAATTTATCTAAACACTTTCCGAATTAGTATTTCAAAAAATCTCCAAATCCGAACCATTGCACTAACTAATAAGGACCATCACTGTTCACATATCTTCCCTTTATTCCTCTTGAATTTTAGATAATTTAAATTTTATCTAAAATAAGAAAGAAAGAAAAAATACTCAGCAACATTGAACAGGTGGTCAAAAACGACTGTCATTAACGCCAAATTCCAATCTCCATAGCATACTATAAATCTCAGACAAAAGCTAAAAAGAGTTTGAATTCAGCGAACAAATGGCAGACCCAAAAGCCACCACGAAGCCCAGAGTGGTCTGCTGCATAGGCGACATACATGGTTTCTACACCAAGCTACGAAACCTCTGGTCCAATCTCGAATCCTCAATCGACCCAGTAGTCTTCCGCTCCGCCATCATCATCTTCTTGGGCGATTACTGTGACCGCGGTCCAGACACCCGCCAGGTGCTTGATTTCCTCATCTCTCTGCCTTTCAAATACCCAGATCAGAAGCATGTTTTCCTCTCCGGTAACCACGACCTGGCCTTCGCGGCGTTTGTGGGTGTCCTGCCTTTACCTCCAGATGGGTCGGAATTCTCAGAGGGATGGAAGGAGTATGAAGCCTGCGAGGACAGAGAAGGATGGTTTAATGGCGATGGATACGAGAGAATGCATTTGCAAGGAAGGAGATGGTCTGGCAAAATTAAAGCCAAGTTCAATTCTGCTAAAGGGACCGAGTATAAAGGCTCCATTTATGATGCTGCCCCAACCTTCGAGTCTTATGGGGTTCCTCATGGCTCTGCTGGTATGTGTTTCTTATTGGTTTTAATTTTGATGGGTTTCTTCCATTTGGTTTTGATTTATGCTGTTCTATAGGAATGCTTTGTGTTGGACATATAACTCTACTTGGCAATATTTAATTTTGTGCTTTTCAATGTTCAAGTTTAGATTTCATATTACTTCAATATGCTAAAGCGATAGCTGATGGAAATATATGTATTTGAATTTGGATAATTTGTTTGTATTAAATGAATAATCAGAAGAGGGATTCTTGTTTTCAGAATTGGTCAAGGCAGTTCCGGACGAACACAAGAAATTCCTTGCTGATATGGTCTGGGTGCACGAAGAGGTCAGGTTTTTTCTTGTTGTTCCATGAGTATTCTAGTATTTGGAAGTGAAATTGTGATAAGAACGCTAAAACCTTAGGTTTGTTGCTTTTCAACTTTTGCGCTCTGAAACAACTTCTGAAGCTTAATGGATCTTCTTGGTGGTGTGCATTTTTGTTCCAGGATGATGTCTTTGTGGAGACTGAGTATGGAAACAAACACTGTAAGTTGATTGCTGTTCATGCTGGTTTAGAGAAAAACAAAGATGTCAAAGAGCAGTTGAAGTCTTTGAAAGCCAGAGACACCAGTGTGCCTAAGGTAGAGGCTCTTAGCGGGAGGAAAAATGTATGGGATATTCCTGAGGTGATTGCTTAGCCTCTATTATTTCTCCCAATTTCCGTCCTGTTTTTATCTAGACTCTTATACCAAGATGTTCATTTATTCCATCATTTCCCAATATTTTTTGTTTTTGCGATGAGACTTAAATGTTTCCTTTCTCATGCTAGAGCAATGCAACTAAAGTCTTAAACTTTTGGTTTTTGTATCTCATAGGCACTAACTGAATATCCAACCGTCGTGGTAAGCGGTCACCATGGGAAGCTTCGCATTGAAGGCCTTAGGCTGGTTATCGATGAAGGTGGTGGCTACCCAGAAAAGCCAGTAGCTGCAATTGTGCTTCCCTCAATGAAAATAGTCCGTGATACTGATGTTTTGGCAAAATAATCTCAAGCTTGTGCTACGGATTTAGGTCGGACAAGTTTTTGGTAATTGGAAAATCGCTTTGCTTGCTCAATTTGGCGAACCATATGAAGCATGGAAATTACTTGTAGTCAACAATAATAGAGACGAGACGTGGTTTATGCTGTCTCATTTTCTTGTTTACTGCAATTAGATATAGTTAAGCTTAGCCCATAAGAATTAATAATACAGAAACTCTCTCTCTAGATTGTTCTGCATCCTCTATAGAATTATCAATATACAAAAAGTTAACAACAAAAGGAATACAGAGAAAATGCTCTTGCTATATATGGATGTCATTATGTATTCAAATTTTATCCATCTTTTGGTCGTAAATTCCAGTAAGTGTACTGCATCCAACATGATGGCTTTTATGGGTTCAAAAGTCAAATATGGAACAAGTTTCGTTATAGCATCTATAACTTCATCTTAGGTGCGCAACCGACGTCCACAAATTTTTTCATATCAACTCTCCGAGATAAGAATCATTATACTGAATTAACATCCCTACTGTAATAAAGAATATAAATGGTTAACTTGCTTTTTTAGCTCGTTATTCAAAGCAGAAAAAAATGAATGGATAAAAGATTCTTTGGCTAGGGAGATTAATTCCTAGATATCATTTTTTTAGGCTTGAGGTAAAGCGAAAATTGATTCTCATTTTCAAGTGGTAGAAAAATTCTTGCTGCAACCATGGAAAAAGAAAGCCCTAATCGCATACTAGAAGATTTGAATCCCACAAAAACTATGCTCTAAGGAAGACACTAGAGAAAATGCCATAGTACTTGGGAGAGGCTACTAGTTGAAAATAACATCTGTTCATAAAGATTAGAGGATAAAGATAACAAATATAAAAGTTGGGAGACAAATTTCAAAAAGGCAAAAAATCACAAGGCTATGGGGCAAAACCTGAAAGTAAATCATTCAATTTTTCCAAAGAATTAATGCTATTTGAATTACAAGCTGCCAAAGAGCAGCCAAGTACATTAAGCAAATGCGAACTAGTTGAATTCTAGGTCCTGATAAGGAGACGAAGGAACATAATTGATACCATCAAGGAGGAAACATACTGGATTTCAGAGGAAAAAAATATTGCCAACTACTTTAAAGATTCCAATCTAATCAAAATAGGCTCAATGTGGATTTCGAAGAGCTTATTCAGGAAAAAATCTCGGCGGAAGAGAATAAGGCTTTGATAAGAATCCAACCGATGAAGAAATAAAAAAAAAAGTGTTTGGAATCTTCACATTTTAAAGAGCACGGGCCCTAAAGACTTTTCAGGTATTTTTCTTAGAAAGTACTATAATATTGTTAAAGAAAAATTTACCCAGTTTGTCAAAGAGTGATTTTGGCTAGGGAGGATTCCAGGGTCAGTCAACAAAACATTTTTGGTGTTAATTCTCAAAACTGAAAAAGCCATAAACTTCAATCACTTATAAGTCTATGTAACTTCATTTACAAAGTCTTGGCAAAAATCATTGCAAATATGTTGAGTGGAGTGGTGGAAAAGTTGATGTCCCCCAATCATGAGGCTTTGGTTAGAAGCAGATAGATTGTTGAAAATTCAGTAATTGTTCAAAAAGTGATGCACAAAGTGAAAAAATACAAAGGCAAAAAAGGGTTGTTGAAAGGTAAAAAGGGCTAGTTCCTCGAAAGCAACCATGCTCTCTGAAAGAGGCAAGCTCTTCGAGAGCAGCCAAGCCCATCTAGCTAGGCTAGCTCATTCAAAGCAACACAGCTCCCTGAAGGCATGCCAGCTCCTCGAGGGCAATCTAACCCATTTAGCTAGGCCAGCTCCTAGAGAGAAGGCGAGCTCCTCGAGAGCAATCTAGGTCATCTAATTAGGCTAGCTCTCCGAGGGCAAGCCAGCTCTTTGAAGGCAGCTCAACTCTTCTAGCCAATAACATCTTGAGTCATGTCAGCCCCTCGAGAGCAATCCAGCCTTTCTTAGGGACTCGATAACTAAGACTTACATGGACACCTTTAACATAGTAGATAAGACTGACATAATGTACCCCGTATACTAGAATGAGTCGACATACGATTCAAAGTCGTTACTTGACCACGCAGGCTCCACGATAGGCGTGCACTAGTGATGTCAGCCCAAAGTGGCAGCTTAGTCTAAGACTGCTGTAGAAATACGGGACCAACCAAGGATATACACGTGGTAGATCTCTTATTTCAACTCTAGGGAGCTTTAGCCCTATAAATACCGACCCAGAAGCTTCCTCAGGCATGCACATAAATCCCACTCAAAACACTGCCGAATTCTTTTCAGAAATACTAACTTGACGGACGAACACTCTATGGCAAATACCATACTGGTTACCAAATCAATCACCGACTAGTCACTTGAGGGTGAGCAGCAAATTCTTGCATCAACATGACTGTTTCAAAAACCAACCAAGAATTGGTATCCTCATTAGAAAAATTGCCATGGTTGTCCAGAAATCGCTGCACCTGTAGTATACTTCAATTTCAGGTTTCTTTGAATCAGAAGATGAAGCTCTGGGATTTTGGGAAGAGAGTGAAGCCGGTGAAGCTTCTGAGAAAATTTGAAGAGATTCTCAAGAGGTTTATAGAAGCTGCTCGGTTTGTGAGACTGGTTGTCATTTTCAACTCCACTTTCACTATACCATTAACCAACACAACAACTTTATTCTAGAAAAATCCATCAAAGGTTAAATTAATCATGATAAAAATTTGAAAACAAAAGTTACCAAACAAGTAGGAAAAACCCAACCACAAATACACAATCAGTCTTATCATAAATTTCTACGTACCCAATACCGATTTAACCCCTAATAGAAAGAAAAACTATTGAATCTAATTATTCAACCCCTGTGCTCATTTAAGCAAACCCAATCATATACCCACTGAGGAGCTCAGACATTGAGAAGTGGAAAGATGAAAAGAACAATTTCATCCTCAAGACCGGCAAGGATTTTTTTGTTTTGGATTTTAAGATCTGATTTTATTTTATTTTCCTTGATTTCTTACAGAGAAAAATTTGAAGAAGAAGAAGATATAGGAGAAACCGAGAAAGGGAGAAAAATGATCAACTTTGATCGAAGAGAAACTGAAAACGTGATATAAAAATAATAAACCAGTTAGAATATTACACATCATCAGCAATGACATATTTTAATGTTTTAGATTTTTTTTCTTTGAAATATAAAATGATTGATGAATTAAGTTATAGAATAGATTGGATTTCAAAAAAAAAGAAACAACCTTACGAACAGAGAATTTGAAGGCGTAGAATCAGTAATAGAGATTCCAAAGGAAGAACGTGGATTCGAAGTTTGCCAGTTGGGAAAATAAGAGGCGATGTTGATCACCTGTAAAATCAGCTCGGCTAAAGTTGCAAGAATTAACAATTGAAAAGACAGATGAAAGCAACTCAATTTCTGAGCCTCCAGGATTTGCCGATTGAACTGAAACCGAAATTCATCAAGCACTCTTACCACGTGGCAACTTGCTGTGCTCCGAAGATCGTACAGTTGTGAATTTTATATTATTTTTTATTTTTATTTTTGTTTTACTTCGACGGTTCGACCTGTTCACTTGTTAAATTTACTTGTCTTTATACATCTCTCCCGATTTTTAATTCATTATTTTGTTTTAATACATAATATCAAAATTTGTTTTATGTCGAAATTTTAATAGTTTCCTTTGTTTATGAAAACTACCAATAGGTTTATAACACGCTTTTTTTCCTTAGAAACTTATCAGTCAATTATCTAAATTTTTAGCTTATTCTTATTTATTTTTTTGATGAATTAGCTCCCTCTTAACTATTTACAAGTTTTTTCAGAAATAAAATAAAAACTATTTACAAGTTTCTTCCAAAAACATAAAATAAAAACTAATTACAAGTTTTATCTAAGGAAAAAAAAAACTATATATAAGCCGTTTATACGATCCTTTTGGGTATTGTTAATTTGCTGAAAAGTTTTAGATGGATTAGTAATATTTTTTTTATTTTTAACATTAAAATTCGAATATTTTTATTATAAGTTTAATTTATTTTACTGAATTAAATACATTAGCAAAATATAAATAAAATATATTAATCAATACAGATAAATTTATCATTTAAAATTATTAAAAATACATCAAATTTTACCTTTTAATTGTTCTTATTCAAACAAAATTGCCAACTAACTGTTTAGCCAAAATCTATATAAAAAAAAATTATGATTTGACTTATAAAGTATATTCCTTTTTGGTGAAAATATAAAGTATATTCCTTGGCTGGTACTAGGCGATGAGAGGATGATTCTTTTATTTAGGTAGGGCGAAGAAGTGAGCTATATCCATACGCGCGAAGTGCAGTGTGTCGGAGTGCGTAAGGGGGACACATAACTCCATGACGTGTGATATGTGAGTGAAGGTTGAGCCACTTGGGTTTTGAGACTAGTACAAAATGTACACGTGATTCGAAAGCGAAGGCCATGATGTTACTGATTCTCACAAATTAAATAAATTAGAAAGAAAAAAAATCGATGTGCGGTGAATTTTTGGACTGCCTGTCCAACTCATCTAAGCAAGATTATTGAAAAAAATTCAGAATACGAGGACTTACAAATTTCGAATTTATTATTTTATTTATTGGGAACCCAAATTGTCGTTTACAGTGGATTGAGAAATTTTTAGAATATAAATTATTGTACTGAACGATATTTATAAATAAAATAGTATTTTTAAAATTTATAATAAAATAATATTATTTATAAATAAAATAACAGTATTTATAAATAATATTATTATATTTATAAAATTATTACTTGTTTTAGTTTAATAGTTATACTGTAGAAAAATATAGCGGATTGACCTGCAGTTTATCACTTACAAATGTGATGTTTCAATGTTAAAGTAACAATTCCTTATAAAAAACAAAGTGACAAAAAATATTTTCAAGAGTACAACTTCCTTATAAAATATATGTTTTTCTGATGAATAATTTTGGTTCCAAACTTCATTAATTATGTTATAAAGTACAATAGATCTTCAAATGTGGTTGAAGTATTATTGTAACTTATTTTTCTACTCAGTCTCAGTCATTCAATATATTGACTAAATCTTTCGGAGCTATTGGGTTAAACTAATTTTAAAATTTGAATAATCTTCAAATTATATTCCTTGTGAAGACGAGATCTTATTAAATATTTCTTTTAAGCAATAACTTCAGTGACAAACCACGTCCAATTTTAAGACCAATCTTTTTCAGTTATTATATTAGAAAGTAATAATACTGCACAAAAGTCAGTTCAAATTATTTATTAAAAAAAAAATAATAAAGAACAAATTTTAGATATATTTAAATAATAAGTTGAGTTTATATTTTGATGATTTTTGAATTTGATATTTGTTAGTAAAGTTTGGTTTAGATTGAAAAGTAACTTTCAGGAACAATTTGGGAGAGAGAAAGTAAAACAGTAAGTATGACACGACTAGAGAAAGTAAAACAGTAAAGTGTGGCACGACCATCTAACATAATGCATCCAGCACCTTTCGTTTCTAATCTCCAAACGTCATTAGAAACACGTGGCGATCCAGGATTACCTATGTGGGGAAAATCAAAGTTAAAAAGAAGATGGACGACGGAGAGAGAGGAGATAGGTCCCACCTAACCAATCCCCATGCAATTCTCCACTGCACACGAAAGACCCCACTCTTGTACTTCCTGTTTGGTGTTGGCCGTTAGCCCCATAACTACAATATCACTTCTCAGATATAAGATATTTATCCCGCTAACTTCACGCTTCTCTCGCCGTCTTGAACTCCACACTCGTTCCAGATCCGTCTTTCATAGTCAAGTTGTCAAAGTACCCACCTCCTTCTTCTCTCTACTCGGTTTCTTTCTCTTTTCTTTTTCTTTTTTTAAAAAAAATTCAAAAGAAAATCCCCGGAAAATGGTTTATACCATTTCTGGGATACGCCTCCCCGCCACTTATTCGGCGCGTAGACCGTCCTTGCAATCAAGCTTCAATGGTGATCGGAGGAGTACAAGCATCTCCTTCTTGTTGAAGAAGAATTTGTTTTCTCGTATTCCTCTCGCTTTTTTTTTTTTTTCTTTTGATTGTCTTTTTAATTGTTTTCATTTAAATAAGTGTATTTTTAGTTTGATTTCAGCTGTGATGAATGTTCTTTACCGTATTATTCATAAGGTTTTAGGATTTACTCTTCCTTTTATTTTATCTTTTATAAGAAGAATGATATTAATTGGATTTCGTAATAGGGCAGCTAGTATGCTATCTTTAGTTATTGAAGTAAGGAAGTTTATGGCAGACTCGGTGTAAATCAGTAAATTATTTGATGGAGTAGTAATTTGTGAGCTTAGTAAAACTGTGTTTAATTTGATCCGAGATTTGCGGTAAGTTGGATCAGTTCATATATAGCCGCTACTACGTATGATAAATTTAATTGTGGTCGTTTTTGGGACTTAGATAAGATTCTACTATTAAATTTGTTGATTGGTGAGCCTTTTATGCGCATCAGTTTACACCAAGGTTCTGCGCAATTGGTGGATAATGAATAGGAGTCTGAAGGACCCGTAACAATGGCTCAATTTTTTTTCACTGATAACTTCTTGTTGCACAAATATTTTCCTTGCAAATGAAGGATCTAGAGAGTAAAGGTACATGAAAATATGGGAAAAAGGGTTCGGAAACTTTTGAAGACGTTGTTTTAGATGCAAAGCTATTGTTTGATTGGTGATGAATGCCAGACGTTATGTTTGTTGTATAGATTCGCTATATGGTCGTCCAACAGAGCAAGACAAACAACTTTTTGCGGAAGACTTTAAGACAATCTGAAAAGTTAGAAAAAAGTTTCAGGGGAATGTAGCTTGTGTATAATTTTGAAGTTCATCCAAGATGCATACTTTTATGTTATTGACATATTGTCTCAAGGAAAAGCTGCTAGACCTTGGATGTTGAGTATCCTAAGTTTCTTTTATTCTTTGGTACTGTTTTTGACTGATATGGTGGCTGTTTATACGTTAGATGTTTCCTATTGGATATTCACAATTTTTTCTCTAGCCCATTCGACTCATTAACAATCCTATTGTAATTTATTTTATAAATTCTGAACATGCCATTTATATGACTTCATTTTCCCTATTGAAATTAAATTTGTTATACTTCTAAGTGTACATTTAGATTTTTTTTCTCTGATTAATGACTCTCTATGGAAGTAATTTTATCCGATCCATGTAAAGCTAATTTAATGCTTCCTTTTAGGGAAGATCTTTGCTGGGAAGTCATCTTATGATTCTGACTCCTCATCTTTAACAGTTGCTGCATCGAAGAAAGTTCTTGTTCCTGGAAGCAAGAAAGATGCTTCTTCATCTTCAACAGATCAACTAGAAGCTCCAGACACAGTTTCAGAAGAGCCTCAGGTAGTATTCCATTTTATACAAATAAATATGCATGAGTTGAGCTGGTTATGGATAGTCGGTTGTTAGAAAAAACGTGCATTTTGAATGAGCTTAGTTAAAATTTTGACTTTCAAGATGGATTGGCAACCAAAAGAAAAAAAAAAATGAGCTGGTTATGGATAGCCGGTTGTTAAAAAATGTGCATTTTGAACGAGCTTAGTTAAAATTTGACTTTCTAGATGGATTGGCAACCAAAAAAGAAAAATTCATCTATGAATATCAATTATGAGAATAGGGTAGACTAGGGTTAGGTTGGTTCTGATTTTTTGTTAAATTCCTAGCATTACTTTTTGGAACAATTAGAAGGAAGATTCCAGGCCTGCCTGATCCATTCCTTGTTATATAGCACATAGCTTTTTGGGGAAGCAATAGGCTTGTAATACATTTATGTTTCTATTGGAAATTTTCCAATAATTATGTTTCTTATCTATCGTGCTGGTCTTCATGGCCTTAATCTCTTTTTTGGTTGTATATGGTTATAACAGGGATAATCATGTTAAAATCTTATTGCCCATTTGATTTATTTGTTTTGTGCACCTCTATGGTTTTTATTTAGGAACTTGATGATTTAGACGGCATTACAATGGAGGATGAGGGGGAGGTTGAGGATGTGGATGTGGAGAATGAAGCAAAAGCAAATCTTGTTCCTTCATCAAATGTGGGTGATGATGATAAAGCTCAACATGAGGAGACATCTGTTCCTTTGGAAGAGGTGTTAAGTGCTACTAAAGTTAAAGCTACACCAAGGTCAATTCCACCACCTGGCATTGGGCAAAAGATATATGAAATAGATCCAACTTTGACTGGTTTCCGACTACACCTTGATTATCGGTGAGATACTATTCCAATCTTGTGTATATTTATAACATTTTAACTTCTTACTGCCTGATGGCCTGAAAAATAATCTATTGATTACTAGAGTGTTTTTCTTCCAATTTCCAGTTAGATATTTTCTGATTCCATAAGAATGTGTTTTGCCTATCTTTTTCAGGAGCCTTCTATTAACTGTTTCTTTACTCTGTAATTTTACTGCTTGGCTTTACACTTAATAAGGAAGAAAAAACTGTATCTATTTCTTGATACTGTATACAGTTATGGACAATACAAAAGGATTCGTGAAGAAATTGACAAGAACGAGGGGGGTTTAGAGGCATTTTCTCGTGGCTATGAAAATTTTGGTTTCACACGCAGGTATGGTTTTTCTGACATTTGTGTGAGTCCATCCAATTTTTCCATACTTTTTATTACATAGAGGTTGTAGCTTCATATTGTGTAATAACAGTATTATTTATATTCTATTCTCCTGCCTCATTTTAACAAACATTAATATGTACATTCAAGCACACAATCATAGGAGGAGACATTAAAGTGAAGTACATGGTTTTTTTGGATTAGAAAGTAGCCCATAATTGATGGATTTTGTAATTGCTGATTATATCTCAACTGGTTTTTTCAGTGCTAATGGTATAACATATCGAGAGTGGGCACCTGGAGCGAAGGTTTGTTCAACCTTATTTTGGGAGTACAGCAACTTTACATTTTGTGATTATTAACTGTTTACCAATAGATAGTTCACATCTGGCATTGTCAAATATGGCTGTATGGATTTTAGGTTTAGATAGAAACTTTTTATCTGCTAAATTCGAGTGCCTAAAATACGTATACAAATTGGTGCAGGAATGCATCATGCTCTTCACCTGGTGTGATTGCAAAACCACACACACAGTAGTACAATGATTGCTTTTGATTGAGATCTTTACCTAAGTTATGTTGGAAAGTACAAAAAATAATTTTTTGGAATTGTATGTATGCCATAAAATTTCATTGAAAGAAGAGGCTAAGAATCAAGTTCAGATGATAAGTTAACTATAAACCATTTGGATGCTCTTGGTATTCTCCGTTTGCCATATTTAGTTTGATGCACATTCTGGTATAATAGAATGGATGTCTAGTGATTGCATTAACTGATAATTGAAGTTTCAATTATAATAGCTGCATTTCCTTCACTTCTTTAAAGAAATTTCGATATATTGGAACGTTCTAACTGATTAGTTAAGACTGACATTTTTAATATACTGTTGTCAATTTCTCTTCCTTTCCAATGTACTGACTGTTTTCTGCCTTTCCAGTCAGCATCGTTGATTGGAGATTTCAACAATTGGAATCCAAATGCAGATGTTATGACCCGGGTATGTATTTGAAGTTTAGCAGGGGTAAGGCCTAGATAATAAAACAGAGCAATTAAAACTGACATAAAGCTTACTAGAGGACCACTTTTTTGAACATTGATTCGGGTTTGATTATTTCATGAAACTCTCATTTGTGAACAGAATGAGTTTGGTGTCTGGGAGATCTTTTTGCCAAACAATGCAGATGGTTCACCACCAATTCCTCATGGCTCTCGAGTTAAGGTAATACTTCTCATGACTGAATTGTAAAACTTTGCAGAAAGCTTTCTTTTCTTATAAGTCAAATGAACTTGATCGATTTCGTTATACGAAATTTTCCAGCAATGTTATGGCCAGCAGTTAGCGTATTCTCATAAGAAACACTTACTTGAAATTTGACCATTGAGTATATATACATATATATTATTTTTTCTGTATGTGCTAATGCCCATAACTGTATGGTCCCTATTCGAACTCTCTTTTCCTTTTTGGGTGGATGTGTTGTGGGAGAGAGGGAGGAGGAGGAGGAGGAGGAGAGAGGGGGGTGGCTGTGGTTATCTTATCTTCTTAAATGAACACCTGCTTTTTCTTGTGCAATCTATTATCTGTTATTGATATGCACTTTAAAACAACTAAACACAACTCCAATTGCAGATCCGCATGGATACTCCTTCTGGCATTAAAGACTCCATTCCTGCTTGGATCAAGTTTTCTGTACAAGCTCCAGGAGAAATCCCATATAATGGCATATACTATGATCCACCAGAAGAGGTATGGTTCCACAAGTTTGTGTTTCTAGGTAGTTCCGCTTTCATTTTATATATTTATGTAAGAATATTATTGGATCTTGATTA
The DNA here is from genome assembly GCA_003254975.1 of Ochetophila trinervis. Taxonomy (NCBI): domain Eukaryota; kingdom Viridiplantae; phylum Streptophyta; class Magnoliopsida; order Rosales; family Rhamnaceae; genus Ochetophila; species Ochetophila trinervis. The sequence goes on from QANX01000147.1 coordinate 35,575, forward strand.
AAGAGAAGTCGTATTGGAAAAAATATTAACTAATTTATTGAGGATACACAGAGTGAAGACGGATACATTTATAGACATATATATATATATATATATATATATATATAATGTTGCATCTAAATAATTTTCTGTTTCATTTATCATCTTTGGGAAACTATTTTGTGAAGTGAGAAAATAAATATTCTGGAGTGATGACATATTATTAATTGCTTCGATTTGAATTTATCTAAGACTAAATTGTATATGCATGGACATGTTTATGAACAGTGTTTGTTCCTCTTTTTAGTGGCTGACGGTACTCCTTTCATTTATTCACAGGAAAAGTATGTATTTCAACATCCTCAGCCAAAGAGACCAAAATCACTTAGGATTTACGAGTCACATGTTGGAATGAGTAGTACGGTGTGCATTTTCCCTCTGCATCATGCAGTGAATTGTCAAGCATTACTCACATTTCTCCTGTTAAATTGCCTTTCTTAAGGCTATATATATTTGCAAAGATGCCACAGACTGTCTCAGCTATATATTTAAATAAAATTACTACTTTAGAAAGTATTAGGTCTAATCAAAAGATTGAAGGCTGTTTGGAAAACATCATGCCATTTGCCTGTCCTTAAAATCGATAGCGTTTTTTTTTTTTCTTTTTTTTTTTTTTCATATTTTTAACTTTGAGATGCAGGAGCCAAAGATCAACACATATGCCAACTTTAGAGATGAGGTGCTTCCAAGAATCAAAAAGCTTGGTTATAATGCTGTTCAGATAATGGCTATTCAAGAGCATTCCTATTATGCTAGCTTTGGGTACTCTTATTTTTGGCATTAGATCTGATATAATTTTTGTTTTTATGTTTGTTTAGTTTGGTTGTAGGAGTTTTTTTACTGGTGCTTCTTGTGGGTGTCTTCTTCTCCATCAGTTTCTTTAATGTATAAACTTCCATTTTGTTTCCGATGTTTTGCAGGTATCATGTCACAAACTTTTTTGCTCCTAGCAGTCGCTGTGGAAGCCCTGATGATCTGAAGTCGCTGATTGATAGGGCTCATGAATTGGGTCTTCTTGTTCTCATGGATATTGTCCACAGGTAATAACTAGTTTTTGCATTAGATTTCTTCTTCCTCGCATTGCTTTCTCATATGGTTACATGCTAGGTTTAAATTTTTAAACTATTTTGTAAAACAGGCAAACCTATTATGCCAGTTGCTTTAATATGGTGAAAGTATTTTAATATGATATTAAATTCTTACTGACAATTTTTTATTTTATTATTTTTTCTTTTGTAGATCTTAGACAACTTTTTAACTTCATAATTATTCTTGATTACAAATTACTCGTTTCAAATCTGACTGCTTGCAATTTACATATGCCAGCCATGCATCAAATAATGTATTGGATGGGCTGAACATGTTTGATGGAACTGATAGTCAATATTTCCACTCTGGAGCTCGGGGGTATCACTGGATGTGGGACTCTCGCCTTTTCAATTATGGAAGCTGGGAGGTATTGGCTTTCTTCCATATCTATTTTTAAATGAAAATAGGTTGACTAGTTAACCCTTTTTTTTTCTTTTTTCTTTTTGTATAAAGGTTATATGAACTCATTCTTATTTGTTCATTTAGGTATTAAGGTTTCTTCTTTCAAATGCAAGATGGTGGCTGGAAGAATACAAGTTTGATGGGTTCAGATTCGATGGTGTGACTTCAATGATGTACACTCACCATGGATTGGAGGTACAAAGTTTGTCAATGTGTCTCTTACAGATTATTGTACCTGCATGTCATTTAAATTCAAATATGTTAAAACTATGATGTTTTTTGTCCCATCGCATGTTTCTCATACTTAATTTTTGAACTAACAAATAACAAGAAATCATATATTCCATGCTGCATCTGAAATATCCTGTCCTTATTAATAATTATGTTTTATACTTTCAAAAATTGATTTTCTTATCCAAAATCTTGCTAAAGAAATCATGCTGGTGAAGTCATTTTTTCTTTTGGTCCATATCTTTCTTCGGCTGCTTAAGATTTAAAAAGGTTTTGATGATTTCCTTTTCCATACTAGAAAGGCAAATTGTCTCACTGCAGTTCTTTATATTTATAGGCAGCTCCTTTTTCTTATTATTAATTTCTTTTTGTTTGAGCTCACTGTAGGTAGGATTTACTGGAAATTACAAAGAGTATTTTGGGTACGCAACAGACGTAGACGCTGTGGTTTATCTGATGCTGGTTAATGACTTGATTCATGGACTCTACCCTGAAGCTGTAGCTATTGGTGAAGATGTATGTTATTTAATCCCCTTCAGAAGTATTGTTGAGCATCCTTTATATATTCCAATTGTTTATCTCTTTTATCAAATATATTATTGCATTAAATAGAGTATTACTGGGTAAGATCTTGTATTATTTTTCGCTACTATTGAACATCTGGAAAATGTTTCCCATATGATTCATTTTTTTATTAGTATTTTGATTTTAATTTTAATTTTTTTACTTGCCTCACATGGAACCAGGAACAGGCTCTGAGAAAGCAAGCATAATCTAGATTTTTTTCAGGAAGTACCAAATTGTGTTTTTGTCCTTTAGACATGAAGATAATTTTAAGCAATTTTCTGTGTTTTAAGATGCTATGCATGGTTGGGTTTATGTGAAATGCTCAAACACAGGTTCACATTATGTCAATGTCCTGTTGTGCTTTCAGTTGCCTACTACAGAATTATTGGAGAAGCTGGAATCCCTAAGCCCTGTTTTAATGCGATAAAATTCTTAACAGAGTTTTTGGACTGTAAACTTCATCATACAAATTTCTAATTTTGCAGGTCAGTGGAATGCCAGCATTCTGCATTCCTGTTCAAGATGGTGGTGTTGGCTTTGATTATCGCCTGCACATGGCCATTGCTGATAAATGGATTGAGATCCTCCAGTAAGTTACAAATTTGAATTTAACATTTTGGAGGCTATGCTCTTGTATCCTCAATGTAATTGTGAAATGATTTAATCATACTGTATAGTCATAGCCTTTTGGTGTTGGTGCAGGAAGAAGGATGAAGAATGGCTAATGGGTGATATTATTCACACCCTCACCAACAGAAGGTGGTTGGAGAAGTGTGTTGCCTATGCTGAAAGCCACGACCAAGCTCTTGTTGGCGATAAAACAATTGCATTTTGGTTGATGGACAAGGTTAATACTTTTGCTGATTGATGTATTCTTCTATAATAGTTGGCATGCTTATTCTTTTTTCTTTTCTTTTTTTGTTTATTTCTTGTATCTGATTCTTTGCTTATTTTCTGTATTTGGGAGCATGCTGGAGGTGAATATTCTAATAAGTATTAGTATCTTCTCCTCCTTTCTTCAGAAAACAAAAATAAGTGGAATCACTAGTATCAGTCATGTATTTTATAGGTTATATTGTCAAGTTTGTCTAATCTTCTGAGATTGTTTCAGGATATGTATGACTTCATGGCTCTGGACAGACCATCAACCCCTGTTATAGATCGTGGAATTGCATTGCACAAAATGATTAGGCTTATTACAATGGGGTTGGGTGGAGAAGGATATTTAAATTTCATGGGGAATGAATTTGGACATCCTGGTAAGATTAGACCTTTATTTTCAATTTGGATATGTTGTATTTTGTATATAGCTATTAGATTGAATTTCCATTTGATCTACAAATAATGTGAGGTAATATTTCTCTGTATTCTAGAGTGGATTGATTTTCCAAGGTGTGATCAGCATCTTCCAAATGGCAAAGTTGTTCCTGGGAACAATAACAGTTTTGATAAATGCCGGCGCAGATTTGATCTTGTGAGTTTCTTGCTTGGCTTATTATTCGAACATTCAATACTATATTAATGAATAATGCACATTCACTTCATATGTTCAACTTAGTTCAGTATTTTTTAGAAGACCAATTGCAAGACTGAATTAGGAAGCCTGATGTTTGCTGGTGATGGAACTTATTAAAGCAATATACTACATTAGTAGAGGACTTAAAATGCGACAAGGACCAAATGGAGTTTTAAGGAATTCATAATATCTTAATGGGGCTTGTAATTGAAAGTTCAGGTTTATATTTGAAAATAATCAACTTGTTCCGTTTCTAGTTAAATAAAGTAAGAAAACGATTTGAAAATTTTACTGATGGCCGTCTTCCCTACCAATTTTTGGTATAAAAGTCAATACTTTGTTTCCTCTTTCACTCTACAATTATTGGACTTCTCATATTTTTATTAGTTGTGATAAAAGAAATAAATGCTTTATAACTATTAGAATCAAGGCCTCCTGATGTGCAAATAGATCAGCTATAGCCAATACTCAGAACATTTTCATAGAACAAGGTTCAATAATAAAAACAATAACAGTAATAATTATTATTTGATGTGATTATGTTTTACAATATTCATGTAACTGAAACTTGCATATCAAGCTTATAGTCCCGGTGCCTTGTTTTCTGGGAATTTTGATATTTCAATGAGCAACTCAACTCATCCATCTCTTAGAATTAATATTCTAGCTTAACCTCATGCAATTTCCCCTTATGCATGCCAGGGGGATGCAGAATATTTGAGGTATCATGGGATGCAGGAATTCGATCGGGCAATGCAGCATCTTGAAGAGACCTATGGTGTAAGTTTAATTATGCTCCAATATCCATGTTTTGTTTCACCTTCCTAGATTATTAGACAATAAATTAATCAGATATTGTTTTCCCTTAAAAAATTTACAACTTGACTTGTATATATATATATAATCTCTTATATTATAGAAGTTCTCGCGTCTATTGTTATTTTTTCTCCTTCAGTTTGTATGAAACTCGTTATACCTGCAGACAATTTTTTTTTTTTTGTAAAGTTATACAAATAGAAATTCATACAATGGTCAACTTGCGATGCAGTTCATGACTTCTGAGCATCAATATATATCTCGGAAGGATGAAGGGGATAAGATCATTGTCTTTGAAAGAGGAGACCTGGTTTTTGTCTTCAATTTTCACTGGACTAACAGCTATTTTGACTATCGAGTAGGCTGCTTAAAGCGAGGGAAGTACAAGGTATGGTCTCTGCAGATTTCAATTGTTATTCCGCTAAATTTACTAGTTTCTTAGGTCCTTTTACAGTTCATTTTTTTAAGTTCCTTTTCAAAAAAAAATTAAAAAAAAAATTAGATTTTTACTGTTTCTCTTCCAGATTGTCTTGGATTCAGATGATTTGCTGTTTGGAGGCTTCAATAGGATTAGTCACACTGCTGAGTACTTCACCTCCGTAAGAGAATATTTCCTATGAATAATTCATTTCATCATCATTATCCTCTTCGGCACTTCTCTACACAGTTTTGGGTTTTAAATTCTGATCCTTATTGTGCAGGATGGGCGGTACGATGAAAGGCCCGGTTCATTCCAAGTTTATGCCCCTTCTAGAACCGCCGTAGTCTATGCTTTGGTAGAAAACAACACAGAACCCATCAAAGGCTGATATCTATGGGAATGGAATTTTGATATCTGAATGATTGCGACCTTTCTCTGTCTCCTGATGAGATGCTAACGTATATGGCACCTAATAAATGCAGTGAAATCATAGATTTACATTGCTCAGGTTCAAGACCTCCGAGGCAAAGAGAAGAACAGGCAGAACAAAGGGTTGCAATATTGAGAATTTATATGGAGCTCATGGTGATCAATCTCTGTAGATATATAGACTTCGTGGCATTTGTAGTGTAAAAATTTCTTTTGTAATTATCTTCCATGCTTAAATTATGGTTGGATATCAGCTAAAGAGTTTCCATTGTATAGCACGGAGCTGATTATGATGTTTCAGTCGAATTTATATAAGTTGATCATGCATCTTTTGAAATGCATAGATTTTTGACTCATGGCAAAATAGGTATAGAATTTTATATGAGATTTGGGCGATTATTTTCTTTTGCCCAGATGAAAAAGATTCTCTTCCGGTTACATATTTTTTCATATTTTTAGTCTTAATTGTATGGTCCCAAACCCAATGCATAGGGGCTATATGGTAGCCACTCTACTTTTTTTGTGCGATTTTAGCTTTTAAAAGTAGGATGAAAAATCGGGTCAACATTATATTAACATGAATAGACCTGCCAAGATTGGAATATTAAATGTTCGAAACGACGGAAAGAGGATGCATGGAAATAGTGGCTCTCCTACAAGGTCTATACAACCTAAACCATCTTTGTCGCCGACCCCCTCGCCCAGAAATCATCTGAGCCTTTTGTTCCAAGAATTAGATGATTCAATTCAACGAGTCCATGAATTATTGGTTCGTTCCTTCCTACAAATAACGATCATATACGATATAAATCAAAAAAAATTATTCCTCTAAGAAAGACATTGAGAAAAATTGTTCACAGCTTCAGAACAGACACGGCAATAAACTCGTTTCTGATCAACCAAATTACACGAGGAACTGGTTCATACACGAACCAAATCAAATAAAAGAAAACCAAATATCTCCATGCAAATTTTTGTACAGGGGTAGGGACTAAATGCCAAGTATTTCTGAGAAAATTGCTTAAAAATTAGAACAAGGGAAAAATATTGTTATTACTTTTTAAAATTAATTAATAATAAAAACCAAATATCAGGTGCTGTAAAAGCTAGTTTCAGAGACCGAGCCACGTTGCAACTGATGTAGAACACTGGTAGGTGATGAATGGGAGTTAGAGGAGCGCAGAGCCTCAGCCAAAGGCCCACCCATCGAAGCCATATGGTTCGCGGCCCATCCCGTAGCCCAGTTCAGCTGTGGATGTTGCTCTCGAACTGCTTGGCCGTCCTCCTGGTGGTGGCTCGGCTCGTCCCCATTATTGCCGGTGGACAATTTCAGTGCCACGTCAGACGACGAATTTCCCGGTATAGAAATGGATAGGCTTGTCGCAGAGCTCATTGGGCTATTTTTTCCACCGTTGTCCGGTTCTTGAAGCGATCTGGGCCAATCATCGAAAAAATGGCGCAATATTTGGCCGTCGGGTTTACTATCCTCGGAGACCTTTTTGTTGGGTTTAAAAACATCCTTGTTCTCGGTTCTACATTCTGACGAACTGCCAATGACGAAGGTAACGTCACAGACTAAGAATTATGCAAAGGAACAAAGCAATAACAAAAGCAAAACAATTTGTTGTGCAGAATCTGTGAGATTTCCCACGATTTTGAGACAGTATTGGGTAATCAATACGCTTTCACTAGGGTCCTTTCGTTCCTATTATACTAATTCATAAAAATAATAATAAGGATATACATTATACTGCACCGTATGAAGATAAAGATACTATTTAGTCTATTACTTGCAACAACAACAAAAAATTAAAAAAATTAAAAAAAAAAAAGATTAAACTCAAAACCATATGATGTTTTTCTTTCTTTTTTAATTTACGGTTTACAAATGTCATGTACGATCAATTTCTGGACTCCCATTTGTAACTTTAATAAGAAATAAAAATAAAAAGTAAAAAAGGCATGATTAAAGGCCTAGTTATTAAAATAGTCTGCAACGTAATAATATAAGAAACCCGTACAAATAAAGACAGAGAATTGACTGGATTACCTTTGGTGAAGGCGAACAAGATCAATGGAAGAAGAAGGGCCAGAGAGAGAAAAATGGGCAGTAGTAGCAGTAGCAGTAGCAGTAGTAGAAGCAGAGGCAGCAACAGCAATGGAAGCGAGGGGAGGAGCATTAGAGGGAGTGGGGGGTTTGGGGGTTTCCACATGCTTTCTTGAACGGTTTCTGCCACGGTGCATGTGTCGCTCGCAGTACTTCTGACCGCCCACCACGTCCCTCGAGCACCGCCATTTCTTTCCATCCGTCCTTCTACACCTTCCTGGCTCTGGATCCATTGCTCCTCTTCCCCAATACCCTGTTTGGAACACTGCCATTTCTTATCATATGCATTTGCTCAAATCAACTCCAACCTTTTTTATTTCATTTTTTATAAAAAAAACCAATATAAACAGAGGACTTTTGAAGTGAAATTTCATTTACGACTAGAAAAAGTACAATTTTATTTTTATTTTATTTTTTTATTTCTGTAAATCAAGGAAGCAGCATCGAACACACAAAATCCTCATCATCTTTGCAGAGGAAAAAAAAAAGATTATATAAAGTAAAGTGAGACTTACAAGCGGGCTGACAATGTTGAAGAGGGTGATGAAGAAAATAAGGAGTATGCAAAAGGCTTTTCTTGATAGGGTGAAGGAGTTCAGGTGGGACAGCAGCCCCAGCCAGCATGTACCTGAATATCAAAGCCTGCAGCTCCAGTTCCTGCCACTGGGCCAAGCTGAAATAGCTCCCCATTCCTTAACCATAACAAGCAAAAATAAGCACACAGGTCTTAGAAAAAACAAAATATAAACAAAACAATTTTGAAGCAAAACTTGGAAAGAAACAACCATCCAACCAACCCAGAAAACTTTCCAAGCCAAAGAATCAAGCTTTCTGAGTTTTCTGCCTCACACAGAGAGAAAAAAGGAAATGAAATCTCACTGCTAAATCTGGAAGAAGCTGAGGTTGCTTCAGGAAATGCTGACAGGTTGCTGATTTTGCTGTTCGGTTCAGGTGCAAACAAAGGGAGAGCAGACCCAGATGGTTCCTGTTGTTGTTCAAGAAAGAGTTTTGGTATCTTTGCAGAATGCTGTTGCTCTGACCCATGCTGGTTTCTCCATTGCTTCAGATGGAAGTCCATTAGGAATTAAAGAGAAAGAAAACAAATACAGAGAGAGAGAGAGAGAGAGAGAGAAATGGGATTTGAAGTTTTGGGTTTGCTGGCTTTTGATTTGGTTGGTGTGTTAATATTATGTTTTGAGATATACTCTCTGTGTGTGTGTAATTGGAGAGAAAGTTTGTGAAAGCTTTTTTTGCAGGGACTTGTGTGGGTTCTTTTATATCTTTGGCAGATACCTCCGCATTCTGACAGAGAAGCCTGCAAAGTTTGTTTAAGGCCAGTGGAGAAGCCTAAGGCACTTGAGAAAAAGACAGTCAGACAAGACAGTTGATAGCAAAAAAGAAAGTTTCAAAATAATTTAAAAAAACAAAAAAACTAGAACATGTAGAGAGATAGAGAGAGAAAAAAGAACCTGCAGTCTTTCTGTCTCTCTGCTTTGCTTTGGAAATAGCACCGAGACCGATTGCACATAGGGTTTTGTTTATGAGAGAGAGAAACCTCCCTAAATACCCTTTTTATTTGTGTTACAACTTTTCCACTTGTATACGCAATGTAAAACCTAAATCCAAGTCCTAGGGTTATCTTATCTTATCTTGTAAATGAAAAAAAAAAGAAGACTTAAGCCGACAAGCCATTACCATTTCAGCCGAGCTCAGGATTTGTCATTCTCTCTTGGTCTGTTATGTTGTATTGTATTTGATTGTATTATATTGTGTTATAATATATTATATAATATACTTATATATTTAATGTAAAATTGTATTAAATTGATATTTGATACATTTTTATATTGTATTAGATTATTTTTTTTTAATTTTAAAAAATTTAACTTTGACTTTTATTAAAGCTTTTAAATTTATATTTTTAACTTTTACAAAAAAATTTAATTTTTAATTTTTTAATTCTAATTTTATTAAAGTTTTTTTTCTTAAAAAATATATATATTTATATTAAAGAAAAATACAATTTTCTTCATATTAACAATTTTATTAATTTTTATTTTTATGCTTACAATATATAAAACATAACAACAATAATAAATACTAAAGGGTCAAAGAAAGGGAATCACACAAACTCAGGATCTGCATGACTTGTATAACTTAATACATATAATTTTTGGTGTATTACTAATACATCAAAACTTGTATTAAAAATGTAAAATTGTATTATTTAATACAATACGTTGTATTCACCAAACACAGTATAACTAAATAATACTTCNCTTATGATGGCTAGAGTGCTGGCTCGCTCATCTAAAAAGCGTCTTTTGCGCCTACTTTTTTATAGCTGCCATTATTTGTTTGTATGTGAAAATCAACCAACATTTTTCTGGATCTTTTTTATTTCCCTACTAATTGTTGTGTTTTCCAAAGTCATACATCCAAATAATTGTCTTTGGACGTTTTAGAAAGAAAAAAAAAAAAAAGAAAAAAGGAGATTCATGGGAAAAATATTTAAAGAAAAAGTTAAAAATGGGAAAAATCATGATCAACCATTTTTGTATTTGGAAAAATAAAAATATTAAAATCTATATATTTTTTATTGAAATTTTTTAAAAATATATATGGAAAGTGGAAACGTAATGCTATTGTACACGGTAGTATGATGCATAGTTGAATGGTCCGTTTTGGTACAAGTTTGGAATCATTGTCTTTTTTTTTGTAAGAAGTTTGGAATCATATACTCTACTGGACCCACCAATTCAGTCCGCAAGCACTAAGTGAACTGATAAGGGATTGATATAGAGGAAGCGAGAGAGAGAGAGAGAGTTATGCCGTGTTTCCCAAGAATATTTCATCAAATAATTTGAAGTGGATGAATTTTATTAAAAAAAATGGTCGAAGTGGATGAATTGTTTCTAGTGTCGTAAAACACCAATTATTGGGATCAGCTAGAAGCTGAGCAACACACAGCTAAGTCCGACAGTCGGCCCAACCATTTTTTCTGTTTATTTCTTGGGCCGTCAAATCCATGGGCCAATGGCCCCAGAAATTCTGACTCTTTAATTTATTGTTCTTTTTCTTTGTCAGAGATATTCAGACATAGAAATGAGCAGTGAGCCGCATTAAAGCTCTTTTTTTAAAAAGTATTTTATATATATATATATAAAATGCCGCACAGTTATGGCCATGCCAAGCCTAGCCGAGCCGAGTCCCATACCGTCGATGGTAGTCTGGTAACCAGGGTAAAAAACTGGGCTCCACATCTGCACCTACTGTGTTTCCAATTATGAGGAAGTTCTTATGACGAATTCAACCCTACCTTGATTTTGTATTTACGACTTCAGGATTCTTTGCCAATATTTTTTGTGGTACAATTTAAAATATATTTTTTGACTTTTAATATAATTTTATTGCATAAACACCTTATTACATTAATAAAAATATATTAAATATAACGGTATAAAAATATTTTAATCTTTTAATCTTATAATACTTGTAACGCTTTCTCTCTCCCTATCTCTCCTTTAATTTTTTTCCCTCTCTCTTTCTTATATTTCTCTTTTAATTCTCACCCTTTTTTCCCTATCCTCTCTCCAACTTCTCTTTTTTGTTTTTTTTCCCCTTTCCTCTCTATTTCTCTCTTCTCTTCCGACGAGCTTCTCCACATTTTTCTCCTTTTCCGTCACGAATCTGAACCCATCGTCTATCGGCCGCGGTCTCGCCTTCGTCATCACGCCGGAGGGTTCATGGCGCTCCTCATGAAAAAGGGGAAATTCTTTTGGTTTACGATTTAATGCCCAATGGAAGCCTAGACAAGGCACTATTCGAAGCCAAAACGCCATTGCCATGGCTACACAGAAGGAAAATCCTGCTCGGCGTCGCTTCGGCTCTGGCTTATCTCCATCAAGAATGCGAAAACCATGTGATCCACAGAGACGTCAAAACCAGCAACATAATGCTGGACGAAGGGTTCAATGCCAGGCTAGGAGATTTCGGGCTAGCATGACAAATCGAGCACGACAAGTCGCCGGACGCAACGGTAGCTGCCGGAACAATGGGGTATTTGGGGCCGGAGTATTTGCTGACGGGAAGAGCTTCCGAGAAAACCGATGTGTTCAGCTACGGCGCGGTGGTGCTGGAAGCGGCAAGTGGAAGAAGACCCAATTTGGTGGAATGATCAACCTCTCCACCTCTTCCTCAGAAGAAAGCTTCAAGGGTGTTAATTTAGTGTAGTTGAAAAAACTAAAGAATTGGGATTTCTGTTGACTCTGGACGGCGTCGTTTTTTGTTATTTTATCATCTTTCATTTTATCGTCGTTTGGTCAAAAATCAAATTTTTTTTTTTATCAATTTTTTAAAATTTATTATTATTTTAATTAATACAATATTATTTTAGATATTTTACTTTTTAACAGGACTTAAACAGTGAACCTAATCTAACATAGTAGTGTTAAATTAGAATATTTATGTATTATACGAAATAATAAAATTATATTAAAAATTAAAAAGTGTATTTGAAATTATACTCTCTATTTACACAAATTACAAATTTGTCTTTTTATTTAAATAAAAAATTGCAAATCTAAAACTGATAGCGTTACCCACCTGAAAGCTGAAACCTAACATCACACACGTTTATACAAATTTTTTTTTTTTAAATAATGTAAGACTTTTCCTTCCAAATTTCTTTCAGATTTTTATAGTATGCTTTTTGATAATTTTTTTAAGATCCAAACAGCTCCTAGGGGAAACAAAAGCCAAAGAAACCCGCAGGTATAGAAGACGTACTGAAGGGTTTTTATTTTTTGGGTAAAAAACGCATTGGAGTTTGACAAACTGAAAAACAGTCTATTTTCAGAGTGCAGAAAGAGCTAGCAAATGGACAAAAAACACACCAGAAAAAAAACAATCATGAAAAAAGTAATAAAGTGAAGAAATGAAGGGCAGAGGGGTAAAAATGAAGTGAGCAATGAAAGCAGTAGAGGAAAAGGATGAGGCATATCTGAAAAATGTGTCAGAGAAGATAAATTGGAAAGCCCAACGGGTAAGCAACAACTTGTGGGTAGGCGGCAATTGCCATTTTTATTCCCTTTAGACCCTTTTGGCTTTTAAACAATAATTTTAATTTTTTTTAAAAAGGTTTTAATTGATGTGACCAACTACCAATTTCTCGAAGCGAAGTGACCACTCGGTTCTCCCCTCTGCTAATGCTTTTGGCTTCACCCACTACTACTGCTTGCTTTTCTGCAACTTTTTCTTCTCTTCTGCTTCCACTCTCTGGATTTTTTATTCTTCTTTTCTATATTTGATTTCTTAAACCAAATTTTAATAAATGGAGATCAAGAATATTTAACCATTACCAAAACAATATCAAGAATATTCAACATTTTCTCATAATTCTTTCATCTTCTTTTTTTGTTTAATATATCCCGATAGCTATAAAGATATTTTTTTTTTTTTGCTGAAAAGCTATAAAGATATTTACAATGTATCCAAGATATGCTTTTATTTTCCAGCCAAACAAACGAAGGTTTTATTGTTATAAAATGGTTTTAAATCGAAGATAACTTGGTGTTATATATATATATATATATATGTATATTTATTTTGACGTCAGTCTTGACAGATTGTGAGAATCTTCATACATGCATTAAACTGATATATAAGAAAATTAATGTCTTGTGTAGACGAATTATTCAATATATTTTGTGAACAAATAAACGGTATAAATAGTTTTCATAGACTTACTAAATGGTAAAACTATTAAAATATATTTCTAAATTTATAATTTAAACTATACTTCGGATAAATTTTCTCTTTACTTGAATGAGTTTAATATTGATATATATAAAATGAAAAAAACAACAACAACAACTATATGAGTAGCTCACTTAAAATTAGAGTTTTGAATAAAGTTTTAAGGCTAAAACCTATATGAATATCCCTCCTTTTAAATTTAAAGTTTATAAATAAGTAAAAACTAGACAGGATTAAATGGATGGCACAGCAAATTTTGGTAAGCATTAAATGAGAATGGCTAATTATTGTTTGGTATTTTCATTTAAAATTTAAACCAGATGTTTGTTTTTCTAACAAAGAATATTAACACTAATAATATAACATTTAGATCAACGGCACACTTACAGCTCCCCACAGTACAGTTGTTTTTTTCCTGATAAATATAAAAATACTTTGCAAAAATATGTGGTATTTGATAGCGCTCTACACTCTATGATATTGTAACATGAGATTATCTTATGTAATAACAAAGTATTAAAATTTAAAATTCAACTTTTTGTGATTTTCAACTGATTTTTTAACTGCTAAACTATCATCTTTAGAGGTTTTAAAGTTAAGTTATTGAATCAAACATCATCCTTCTATAATGATCATATTGTCTTTAAAGGTAACTCAAAATTATTTGATTTTTTTTTATTTTTTATGTGCGGGATCTGTTATAGCATCAGTATGTGGTATTTTTATATTTATATAATAGATAAGATATTTGCATTAAATAGAATTTGACAATTTAATTATTAATGAAAAATCATATATGATTGTATTCAAACTTGTTTCTAAACTAAGTTTTATTTTTCTCGGTTTCAACTATGCTAATAAATATATTGTATGTAAGAAAACATTATAGCCTATTAATTGCTGGTATCGAGGAATAACATTATTTTTTATCCATGTAACCCCAAATATATATATATATATATATTTATATATATTGTTAGTAAAATATTTGGTAATTATTCAAAGAAATAAAGTTTTTTTTTTTTTCTTGTTTTCAAAACACAGAGAGCCAGCCTCCTTTGTTAAGAGTCCAAACGAAATAAGAGCAGCACTTTTCAAAACATTCACCAAACTCCAATATTTATTCACCAAAAATAAAAAACCAAACTCCAATATTATAGTTTTCGTAAAACTTCAATATTAGATTCTTATTTTTATTTTTCGTAAAAGTATTATTCTTAATAAGCTGCTACAATGCTTTCAAACTTGAAATTGAAAGATTAAATGATACATGAAATCAAATTTTCCCCGAAGAAGAAAACCAATCAATATTATATATATATATATTTTATCGTATGATATATCCAAGAAGAAGTAAAAACCGACAATTATATTTGGACTAGATCAGAAAATAGAAGAAAAGAATTTTGGTAGCAGACCAAGAGATTGAAATGGGTGGTCGTCAAACACTGAAGCTGATCAAACCGGTTCAGAAGGAATCAGAGGGGCATATCAACGCAGAGCAACTCGCAAGTCGCAACCCACCGTCCAAAGAGGTAGAGACATCTTGGATCCACTGCACGTACGGATCTAGATAGGGGCCCACACAATAAATCCACGTCACCCAATTCGTCTTTATTAGGAGGTAAAAAGTAATAAAATAATAAAAAGAGGTATTAAAGAAAAAGGTCCCTCACATGTCTGAGGAGACATACGTCACTGAGACAAATTTTGCATGTCAGAACTCAGGACAGATAGCAGCTCACGTGGGTTCCAGTCTTTTTTAACATTTTCTGTAGGATAAAGCTGGGCACGCCGGCACGCGAGGCCTTGACCCTCTGCTCACGTGCCTCCACGTGACTTCTTTTCTCGAGGTTTATCTCCTTTTTCTTTCTATTTGTTTTTCTTTTTAAAAATAAAAAAATAAAAACGAAAACCCAACGAGTGCATTGGAAAAGTTTCCGGTGTATTCTGCTCGCAAGGACTCGCCGTGGGCCTAGTTGGACTCCACTGGACTAACCCCTTCGTCAAAAGATATCAATTTTTGCTATTCTTTTTGGAATTATTCTTATAAATACAATTAACGAGAATTTCACTGATTAAAATCTTTATGTATTCACCAGAAAAAAAAAACACGTATAAAACCTTTATGTAAATTTGACTTATAGACTCTGCGTTTCCATATGGATACAGATTGTGAAACTAGCTAGCATAAAATTTTCAAACTGTTTCACTTATTAAATGAGTATAAAGACAAGGTGCCAAATATGTATATAGGAAATAAATATAAACATCATATTCAAATACATAGGAAATAGGAAAACTTTAAATATAAAATACATAAAATATTATATAAGGTGTATTCGTGATACTGTCATGTGGCATCGGTTATTCTGTTTGGACTGACAACCAATGTAATTAGAACTAAATACAATTGAAGGTCACTAATCTCACTTAGCTACAATGTAGAGGAATATTGCTACCACCTGACCCTATGGCTATGGAAGCTGGCGTGGGCAGTCAACGCTTCTCGTTTGAAATCTTTTAATTTATTTTCATTAAACCCAAAATGGGGCCGCATTTTAAGTACCATGGGGTCCACGGCGATCATTAATAAATTATCAGAGATTCGGTACCACTAATAAATTATCAGAGATCCAACGGTGATTCACAACTATTTTCGTCTCTCTTCTTCTTTCCTCTCCATTACACCGCCCAATCTCCGTTAAATATTTAAAAAATTTAATTAATAAACATTTACTCTCCCTTAAATAATATATCCACGTGAAACATTAGCTATATTTATTTTCCTATCATTCGTGCTTAATTAATTATCATTTTAGATTATAAAGGTTAAGGAAAAAAAAATTTGATACACATACGCTGTAAGGATAAAAAAAAATCTATTTATGTTGGTTTTTGGAATAGAAATCCATAAATGTTTTCGATTATGTTAGTAAGTAATAAGAATTTTAAATAATACCTGTACTCTTTACTTCTCAATGTATCGTAACTTATTTGATCAATCACTTTGTATTTTTCCAATCAGGACCCATCCTATATTCCTATAAATTTGATGGATTTATTTTAAAAGGCTTCTGGGTCGATCATTATATTCCAATCAGGACCCATCCTATATTCCAATCAGGACCTGATCTGTTGAGTAATCAGTACCTGATCCAATGACATACTCGCACTTACTTTCTGATCTGTGTAAAGTTGGGCCTTTCAGTTTATTATTTTTAGGCCCGGCCCAGCTGTTGAAAATTATTTGATCAAATCGGCTCGAAATGAATAATTGCCATTAAGAGTTAAATGCGCTTATCATTTAAAATTCAATTTACTCAGATAAATATACAATTAATTAATTTGCACATTTAATATTTTTTTAATTTATAAAAAATTATATTTTAGTTTAATTTAACAAAATCCGTTAAATTTTATACTTAGTACCTTTAAAAATTTATTTTTTACTAATTATTTGAAATTAAAAAAATAACCTATTCTTTTCTATCTAATTTTTTTTATTTTATATTAAATTGATAAAAAAATTATTTTTTATTCTATATATTTTTTTATTATGAAAATTATTTCATCCTAAAGTATTTATTCATTTAAAAAAAGTATCATCATGAATTGTTAAAAAAATTATTTATCACTAAAATTTATTTCATCATGAATTATTTTTTTCTCATAAATCCTATACATTTTTTCATCATGATTTATTTTTTGAATTCTAAAATATTTTTTCTTCAAATTTTTTTTCATCCTAAACTGCTAAAATTTATTTTTCGTTAAAATTTGTTTTATCCTAATATTTTTTCATCATTAATTTATTTTAATTCTAAAGTAGTTTTTCGTCTAAACATTTTCTATCCTAATTTGCTAAACTTTATTTTATTATAAAAATTTATTTCAACCTATATAGTTTTTTATCTTATAATTTTTTATCATGAAATTTTTTGTATCCTAATAAATTAATAAACCAAAAAAAATTAGATTAAAAAAATTAGCAGAAATTTTTAGTGAAAATTTTAGGATAAAAAACAATCTTTAAATGTAAAAATTTTAAGATAGAAAAAATTTCATGATAAAAAAATTATATTAAAAAATTTATGATGAAATAAAAATTTAAAGTAGACTCTTTTGCAAATTTAAAAATATTAAATATTCAAATTGATTGTAGTAATCATTATTTAAACATATTAAAGTACATTTAATACATTTTATTTCTATAGACCTGGTTGGTAGGGACAAAGAAATACGAAGTGAACAAAAAAAAAAAAAAGGAAAGACGAACATAGTTAATCTATGAACCAATCAAATCAAGAGAAGAATTTTTTTTTTTTCCTCTTTGGGTAATACATTCAAATCAAGAGTTTTTTTTTTTTTTTTTGGTAAAACAAATCAAGAGTTGAGGTGTTGCCGTAAGGTATTGTGTATGTATAAGATAAAATCATAGAAGCGGGATGTAAAATATAATGAGATTATAATAGAGACGGGTTTTCAATCTCTACACTCCAACTCGATTCAACTGTATACATGTTTAATAAAAAATATTATTTATTATTATTGATGATTGATTATAAGTAAAATTTATATGTTATTTGATATGTTATTTGCCAATTTTGTTAACTATTCAAAATTTGTTGACTTTTTAATTAAATTTTTAATATATGATTAAATATTTTAAATTAATATTTGTCCACTTAGATAACTCTTATTTGCGATGATAAATAGCAAACAAAAAAAAATTATTTAATATTTGTCAATTGTATACAACGAGTAATTTGTTTGAATTTACCAAAAAAAAAAAAAAAGAGTACTTTGTTTGAAGACTAGTAATCTGATTTGATCATATTTTACGATGAAATTGAGAAGAGCCGATATTTACTGCTATTGTTGATATTTTTATCATTTTGTGATGCAGCAAAAGCTCCCCAACGGAACCATACCATAATTACCAAAAAGAAAAAGGGAACCATACCGTATAAAATTATATTTGCAAGTTGTGATGCACGTGATTAGAAAAATGACAAAAAGATAATTAAATCCACACCCCAGTGCTGATTGCTATGGCAACATGGGTTTCCAGAGGATCCATCCAAATTTTGCTAGGAAGGTTGTACGTATGTCTTTGATTTTCATGGATAGCTCCATATTTGTAATGTTTTCAGATTCATTAAAAGATTCTTTGGATGGACGCCAAAATACCCTTTTAATATCGAACGGAACATATTGTTAATTCCAGACATGCAAATTTTATGTATCATATTTCTTAAATATCAACAACATCTCCAACCACCCCAATTTATCAAAAAAATATAATAATAATAATAATAATTAAGAACGCAAGAGTCCTTTCCAAAACTAAAAAAAATGTATATTCTCTCATAATTACACGTTGAGTTCTAATCTAAGTAGTAAAAAAAATATTACTTTTCATAACTGGTGAATTATCACATAAAATATAGTTATACCGACCAATTATTTTTTATTAAAATTTTAATATTAAAAAATAAAATACATATAAATATTTTTAATAAAAATTTATCACATAAAAATATAGTTATACTCACTACCAACGTCATTAATAACATAGTGTATAACTTAATTAGCAAACAATAAGTTTCTCAAATTTTGTATTAAGAATGCAGGCCTTATTTTTTTTCTATAAACAATAATTGATTTCCTTGAATTGCTAAATAAGCATATATTTATATATATATATATATATGAATTATTTTTATTTTTTATGTTTTGAAATTTACAACTTGGCATTCTTGGTCAACTTTGAAAACTTGGTCAAAGTTCAGAAAGTTGTGAACGGGTCTAAGGAGTAAGGAGGTCTTGCCTTATTCATTAAAAAGAAAAAGAAAAAAAAAAGAGAGGTCTTACCTTCATTGCACCCAAAAAAAAAGTTTCTTTGCAAATTTTGTCTGGTCATCATTTCATTTGGTATTCTGTCTTTTTTTTTATTCCTCAACCAAAAAATTCTTTAAAAAAAAATCGTTTTGTATAATATATATTGGAAATAATTCGTTTTGTATATTTACTATAATTCATTACAGGAAAAAAAAAAAAAATAAAATAGATACTAACAAAACAAGATGAATTTTTAATTTTAAATCAACCAAGACAGTTGGTAAAATAATGATACAGGTAGTGTGGTACACCAACTTAGTAGCTAAATTATAAAATTTAATAGTTTACAAGAATTAACCTCCTCTAAAACCAAACTCAGCACAATTTTTTGTAAGTTTTTTCCTATTAATTAATTATTTTATTCATATACAAGCAGAGAAAATTTTACCCACAGGGTAAACACATGGAAAGTCATACACATATATTTATGACTTTCAGAAAAAGGAATTTGAATTGATTAATTGGTAGTCCAATGATAAGGGGCTAGGGAGGGTCGTATAGCGTGAGAAACTGAAGGAAACGGTTGGGTTAACTGCCACCGAACATGAGATTCATAAGAGAAACACAAAGACAGCGATGCTGTTGAGATTTTGGAAGACCAAAAATCTCCATGCCTTCTCTGCATACCTGGATTTTTGAGGCGGGCATGACACTCACACCCCTTACCCTATCATTCACATTTCCGCAACCTAAACATGCTCTCCTGGCATTCGGTAAAAAGTTGCTAACTTTGCACCTGTTAATTAATTAATTAATTAATTCCACCATTAAAAACAATTAAAAATCACCCATATCCCACGCTCATCACAGGGCCCCAAAGCGAGATTCCCATGATCATAACCGTTGCAATTCAGACGTTAAATTCTCTCTGATAAGAAAAATTCCCAAATATTTATTTTGAAAACGTCAAATTGCTAAAGGTGGTCCCCACCGACACCACAGATTTTTATTTTTGGATGAATCACCACAGATTGGAAAGGGAAAGTTAGAATTCCATTAACAAAAGGATTATGATAGTGTGGAATATTTAAATCACACCTCTTGACTCAATCATACAAAGTAGAATGAGGATTTAGACATAAAATAAATGAGAAATATTATTAATTATTTTTTTAAAATGAAAGGAAAAAAAAAAAAAAAAGAAGAAGCAGATATTGAAATTGTATAATGTTTGAAAACCATGGTGGAAAGGGATTGATATTTGTCAAAAGGTGAAGCTAATATGCCGCCACTGGGCTTCTCCAACTTTTTTTTTTGCTGAAATGGGCTTCTCCAACTTTGCCTTCGCTCTTACGCCTCTCTGTCATTCGTCTGATTGTGTGTGTGCGTGCGTAGGTGACCCTTTCCGTCCACTCCACACCAAACGTTTATCTTAAGCACTCCCTCTTTTTTCTTTTTTTGATGTATAATGCCTAAAGAACCCCTCGTCTTCAAGCACCGCAATGGTCTTTTATTTACCGCATACTTCTTTGGCTTTTTGGGGGCTATCTTATCAGCTTCCCCATTCTTAAATTCATTCCCATATGGTACAAATCTTTAATACCTTACTCATTAATCAATGGACTAGAATGGAACTTGCTTTTTCAACCAAAAAATAAAATAAATTTAAATAAACACCACCAAACTTTCACTTTGCCTATGTTGTCCTAGTTCAATTTATACTTATAAATTAATAATTACAAGCTATATGTACTACTTTTGAGTTTTGCACTGAAGGAACAGACGAAAATCAATTTATTCCCAAATATGCAAATTGATTTTTTTTTCCTTCCCTTTTTGAGTGATATTACATAAAACCCCATTTAATTGTTTTGTAAAATAATACACATAAGTATGTATCTACATTTGACAATAAATTTTGATAGTGGTTTTGATGGACTTAGTGATTTGATATATCAATCTAATCAAATTAACATGACATAACTGGTTAAAGGACACCTAAACCGGTGCATGCATATACTTATACAAGATATATCCATATATGTATTTTCATTATGTGCACTATTTATATATACGATTAGGATAATGTGGTTTCGCGGTCACTCTTTGTCTATGAGTCAACTAAAAGAGTGAGTTGATGTTTGCCTCCTAACAACTTAAGAAAACTACATTAAGGCAGGTCAGCAACCTTCAAAAGTTTTTTCAATTTGGTTGAAATGTAAGAAATAATTATTTGAAAATTTGAGATTTTCATTTTTAAAAAATTATATAATAAATGAAAAAAAATAAATTCAAATCCTTTTAGTTGCAGTAAAATTTTCTTGAAGTTACTATGAGGTTTTTGCAAGTGGGGAACTAAACAACATAATCATAGACAAATTTTGAATTTTCAGAGACACACTTCATTCAGTAAAGTTGAATTGCTCTGCATCTTTATCAGTGGTTGGCAGTTGTGTCATTTCAGGTAAAGCTTTTGAAATTATAATTTTTTTTTAAAATTTATTATTTTTTTGATTTATTTATTTCACGTTTGTTTTTGGTTCATAAAGGAAGCTAAGCTGGCTGAAACTTTGGAAACTTTAACACCGGTCATGTTTATAAGCACTTGAAACAGGGGAAGAAACAGAGCACAACCCATCATTTCAAAGCAAAAGCAAAAGAGAAAGAAAGAAAGAAAAAGAAAACGAAAGCAAAAAAGAAAAACCAGAAAAAAGAAAAACCAGAAAAAAGAAAGAAAGAAGATAATAAAGAGAGGAACTGAAGGAAGAGGAAGGGTTTCTGTGAACGGCAGAAGATGACGCAGCCACACGAGCAAGCTCAGCAGCAACAGTTAATGGTGCAGAACTCGGGAAGCCTCAGCTTCAACAGCAATCTTTCCAAGGAAGAGGAAGAGATGTCGAGGTCGGCTCTCTCCACGTTCCGAGCCAAGGAGGAAGAGATCGAGAGGAGGAAGATGGAGGTCAGAGAGAAAGTTCAAGCTCAGTTGGGTCGTGTTGAAGAAGAAACAAAACGTTTGGCTGTGATTCGCGAGGTACGTTCCTTTGAAGAATCAAAAAAATAAATAAAAAAAATTCCTGGTATAAAGTAATTTTTTGAGGCAAAAACAGGATTTCTAGGTTTCAGCTGAACTTGGGTGCGAGCATATATCATACACAGGAAGTTTTTGAGCCGTGGGTGTTCATTTTTTTCCTTTATTTATGCATTAATTTTTTGGTTAAAGAAGGGGCAAAAATAGTGGTCAATATTCGTGAATCAGAACACAAATCGATGCAATTATACGTCAAACATTTTCAACAAGAGAAGTTTAGCTTTGTTTGATGTGCAATGCAACAATTTTTCATCGTACAAGAAAAATAAATAGAAAATTTCTCCATAAATCAAAACCCCCTTTTATCTTTTTAGGTTAAATTTATGAGCTCCTAATTTTTCAGCTAAAGCTATTAAACTAGTATACGAGGGATTATATAATTAACATGCCTTGAAAACTTTAACACAAGGAGGTGGATGTTTTTGGTTTTCTTGAAAACTTGTGATTAAAGAGGAGCAATATGGGTTTAACATGGTCTCCATAAAGCATGATCTTCTAAAAAAAAGCTTCAACGACGAATTTTCATCCTTTTGATGCATCATTAGGTTTAGTATCTCATCGTAAAACTACTCGTTTTGAAGAATTTGTGAGGGCTTTGCTGCGAAATTTTTCAATCGGAATTGGGTTTTATTTCTTCCTTTTGCTATTTACATGTAATATGTAGCCAAATGCATCATATGAATTATCCTCTGCCTTATAAGCCAGTCAAAAACCATAGGGTTTATTATTTCATTAGGTTCTTTAATAGGAATTGTTTTGGTTGGAAAGTCTCACGCACCAAAGTAAATTATTTATGCTCAAAATTTGTTATGGGTAGCTTTTCTCTGGTCTTAAACAATAAGATTATGGAACTGACAGGAGCTTGAAGCGCTAGCAGATCCAATGAGGAAGGAAGTTGCACTGGTTCGGAAGAAGATTGATTCGGTAAACAAAGAATTAAAACCACTAGGTCATACTTGCCAGAAGAAGGTAAAAGTTCTTACCAAATTTTGATGCTGATACTTTTATCTAAATTCTAGTACTTATTGCATACCTGTTAAAGTTGATTATATTTTGTTACTTCTAGAACCACTAAAATGTGGGTTTTCTCATTTTGTCACAGGAGAAGGAGTACAAAGACGCCCTCGAGGCATTCAATGAGAAGAACAAGGAAAAAGTACAGCTGATTACAAAATTAATGGAGGTTTGTTATATAAGTTATATGTTTGTCTACTTATAATGGAAGCATAAATGGGATATCTGCCGTAACTTTGGTGTCTGAAAATTGTTTTCCTGTAATGCATATTGAACAGCTGGTTAGTGAAAGTGAGAGGTTGAGGCTGAAGAAGCTGGAGGAGCTGAGTAAGAACGTAGATTCCATACACTGATATATCCTATCGCTGATAACTCTGATTAGGTCTGTGTGATGTATTTAAGATGACTTTTCTTTTCAATTTTTTTTTTGTTTCTTTATATTTATATATAAGGGTGTTTGGATTGGTGTATTCTACGTTTGTTTGTTTCATTAGAATTTGATAAAAACATGAGCTGATTTAGGCAGGGAAATACCCTATTAATTAAACAGGTTTGTAACTAAACGTTTCTCAATTCTGCATTTTCCTTCTCACTTTTCCTCATGGGTAATGTTCTGTCAGTTTCTTCAAGTTTTGTGTAATGTGAGGTTTTCCTATTCTTTTTTATTTGCATCCAAAGGCCACTATATTCGAATATGTAAACCTTCTGTTATGTGATCCGGAGACCAACTTGCACTACAATTTGTTATTCACTTTTTATTAGACATGTTTGTTTGCCATGAAAATTATACCATGAAGAGCAAGATCAGCATGGTTAGGTTACAAACCGTTTTCGTCAATATCCTACAAAAATAAGTAAATGTCTTAAAATTGCAAATCTGTGTTGGGAAAAATTAGTTTTGTGGGATTAATGGCTTACTGAAATTAGTTATAGCTATATCTTTTTTTTTTTTTGTTAAATGTAATAGCCATTTATATGGTTTTGGACAACAATTCTAATGGCTATAATTGAGAATTGGTTCTTACCCCAGATGGAAAAGCATGCATAATTTGTAACTACCAACCTAGGATTCTCCAGGTGGAATCTATTATCCTTCTATTCCATCCGAGGGGAAGCAAGTTGATGAGAGGATAGGATTTAGGTGCTGTTTGGTGTGGCTTTTCTAAAGTCACTTTTGGCTTTCATTTATTCAAAAAGTTGCTTCATTGAGAAAATGTAGATGTGCGGTAATAAATTAGGAAGCGACCATTCTTTCATTCTTTTTGGACATGTTATAATGCATGCAATCCACAAGGAGACCAGGAGGTAAAGTTGAAGCTATCAAGATTTGACATTCATTTGAACTCCTATTAGTATTGATTTTGATTATGGCTGCAAATTAGTAATGACTACTTGCATATAAAGGGTTTTCCAGAAAAATAGTTGCAATATACATTGAAAAGGAAAAAATCCTTCTGATATCAAGATTGACAAAAATGGGATGATTCCTGTGAAAAACGATGTGATTTAGAAGCAAAACCACGATGCCAACTTTATATAAAAAAAGTTAAAGTAGTAGGTATTGTCATGTCTTTTATTCATTGCATACAACATAAATATAATAAAATTTATAATATTATAATATTATAATTTAATAATACCAATATGTAACTTAAGTATTATTTAAGTGCTGGACCATAAATTACCAAGTTATATATAAATGTTTTTCCTGAAAATTCCCTCTGTCGCCTCTCTCTTTCCATCTTTTATATGCAAAGAGGGGCATAGTTTTGGTCAATTTCTATAAAAGCAAACTGGCATGCCACGTGTCAATCTATATCCAAATTACTGGCTCGATGCATACTATACTAATGGAGTAATCAAAACGACGTTGACCAAGTGATTCTCACAAATATTACAGTTTCCAGTAGAATGAATCACCCCATTTGACTATTAGATAACAAATGTTCAAAGCATACTTTTTTTTTTTTTTTTTTTTTTTTTTTNTTTTTTATAGCAAGGTTTCAACAAGGTGAAAGTCTGTTGGATGGTTGAATTTATAAGGAAAATCTTAAAATAATAAGCATTGGCAACACATTCCAGACCTTATAATAATTGGCATTGCCTTTGTGTTACTGTTGAGAAATGGTAATGATTAAACGCACTGACTCCTAAATATATATATATTTTTTTATTTTCTTAAATCATAAACGAAAAAGGTCAAATTTGTAGATCAGAATATTAACCAAAAGGAAACGACCAGTAAACTATTTTGCATGATGATATAAGGGAATAAGGTAACTAGCTAGGACTGCAGTGAAGTTGAGAAATTCTAGGACAATATATATAAAGCAAATATTTGAGTGGGTTCCAATTATCTTTCTGTCAGAGAGGAATTGAGTGGAAAAAAACTAAAACAAAATAAAGGCAAAGCAGTCCGATTTGTAAATAATCTTTTATTAATTTTACGTCTAAACCTGCGATCACGTCTGTATCATATCTACAGCCTTGAAACGTTTGAGCTGTCACTGAGGACCACAGGGGCTGAAAATTTGAGTTTGATTAGAAATTAAAATGACTACTGCTTAATACCCTGAAAGTTAGGTCGCCAAGAGTGGATTGGGTGGTTTGATTTTTGTGAAAAGACAAAATAGGGGCATGTAATTAATTATGTATTCATCCATAACTAGTCAACTCCATATATTTCAACCGTGTTGCAGATAAATTTTTTTTGCCCCTTCTTTAATTATAATTTCATTTAAAGAGAAGCAGCAAAACAAGAAATACGATGTGAAAGAAGCTCAATTCCCTGTTCTGCTACGCCAATTTGGCATAAAATTAGCACTAGCAGGTGCCTTTAATTTATGAGGAGGGATATGAACTGGGTGTTTTCTTTCTGTTTTAGCAAGCTTCGTATGCCCAATAAAGTTTGGTAATCTGTCTATTGGAAAATTGTCTGTGATCGAAGTCAATTCAAAGTGTGATTTTGTTTGGCAACATTAAATGAACTGGAGATATATTTTAAATGGTTTTTACATTAGGCCAAACCTATAAATACAATACCAAGTCTAATATCAATAGTAGCTTTCTAGATTTCCACCATGTTCCTAATTTTCTTATTGCATTTAAATGAAAATAAATAAATATAGGCAAGCCCAGCCAAATCAACCTTACAGGCTATACTCTTGGACTAAAACTAAACTTTAAGCCCATTATAAGGTTTGAGCCCAATAAGGAAGAGTGGCTTTGCTCGCACATGTTGGAGCCTTCATTTCCTCTAACAGCACATAACTCGTAGTTCATCTCTCCCAAAGTTCATCTTTATCCTCGTGTACAACCCATTAATCTACATGAAGATAATAATGATAACAGAAATAAAAAATCTACATTAGAATATTCTCTTCTTCTTTTTTTCAATATAATTCCACTTTTATTTTAAAAAGCAATTATTATTTTTATAAGATTAATTTTATTTATTTTATTCATGTTTTTAAATAAAATGACATTATACCATTAGATGACAGAAATGAAGATAGGGAAACAAAAAAAAAAAAGAAAAAAGAAAAAAAGACTGAAATTCTAGATCCAAATATGTTACGCCCTTTTCCCTATCGTTATTGTTGATATTAGAAACATTTGAGGCTCAAATTTTTTTTTTTTGCATAAAATTTGTTGAAATGGTGGAAGTTAGTGTATCATTTGTAATTCTAAATAGTAGATCCACTGTTGTTGATCAATATGTTTTATTTGTATTTCGTCATTATTTTTAATTTAGTATGATAAATTGAATCTCCAACATATACAATAAAAATATTCAAACTTAGATCACGTNGAATCTCCGACACATACAATAACAATATTCAAACTTAGATCACGTTGGCTAAATATTAAATTTTTTACCAATCCATTTAGAAGGCCCTTAGAAGCTCGTATAGTCAATAAAGATGGTGCCATTGGACCCAAAGCTGTAATATGGACTAACATAGCCTATAATTGGACCATATCACCGGTCTACTCGTGGTCGTGGGACATTAATTGGACTGATTAATGATATTTTACAACGCAATTATAAGGCGATAAAGATGGCAACAAACCCTAAAGTTTTCCTACAAAATCTTATTTATTGGAAACTACCAAGGCTAGTTTTTTCACCATTAATTATATATATATATATATATACATCCAAAAAATAAAAGAAATAAAACTAATTAATTAGCATAAGATGCATGCATGTTTTTAGTAAGAACTAATAGATCACGAAAGACGGTGCAGCATGGTCTGTGTCTGCTTTTTGAGTTAAAATACGAAGCACCCTGGAACATTCCCAAACTTATCCAATCAGACATATTCAAAATATATCTAAACAATAAAATAAAACGAGGAAAGAAATAATAAAGTTGAAAACATGCAGTGACATGATAGATTAAAAATGTCCATAAATTTTGAATAATCGTTTTTGTCAAACCAAACTTTAAGAAGAACTTTTATTTTGGACCAAATACATTTTAGGCAATCATTAATTAAGCGTATCTCTCCATTCTTCTTCCGTTCTTCGTAAGGGGAGAATCTTTGTACCTATTTCCATATCTTTATGCGTATGCTATATTTTTGGTATAATACAACATATCCATATAATTCCAAATTAATGAAGCACTTCATGGCTAGATGAGCAGAACCCTCCTAGCGATTGAATGAGAAGTCTGTCTTTTTGCTTCTTAGAGAGGATTTCGATGTCTCCTTTGAGTAGGACCAATTCCTTTACAAAAAAATAAGAAAACTTAAGCTTTTGACATTCGAGTTCGTGTGCTAGCTTCTATCCAAGTATTGAAGGAGAAAACACATTGATTAAAATGTGATTAATTGGGACACAAACAAGAAGGAGACCTATATATATAATATAAAGTATTATATATATATATATCATTTTGATCCCTTGCGTTGAAGTTAAGGGTAGGTGGGGACAAATATGCAGGTTTTGTCACTGCCCATCTGCATGGGAAATCGATATTAGTCTCTCCCTCTCTCTCTAGAATATTTATCTTTATTTTTTATTTTTGTAAGAATCAAGATATTTATTTTATACCCCGGAAACTTCCTTCTGTATAATATATAGTTAATGAAGTTAACACTTCTTCTGCAGTAATTTTCTATTCGGCATTTATCTCTAATGTTTACCAAGTTCTCTTACATAAGAAAGGGAATATTACGATGGTTGTTGTTTGGACATTTGTGTTAATTTAAATAAATATATTATGAGGTAATATACATAAATGTAGAAGATAAATGAGATAATTTACATAAATTTATTTAATAACACATGTCA
>QANX01000149.1:649-61612 GCA_003254975.1 Ochetophila trinervis
AAAAAAAAAAGTTTTATTATAAAAATTCGCTGCCAATGGCTGTGATACATTTTTATTGGACTTTAAATACCAAACATATTTCCATTTTTCTGAAAATAAAGTTATAATGCATTTTATTTGAAGTTTTGAATTTCCTTGTAATCCATAATTTTTGTGTTTATTCTCAGTTACTTTAATGGGCCACTTACAACATTCGAATAATGAGCATATTATTTTTTCAGTAATTTTCAAAATATATTAAATATTTTTTAATATTGCCTTAAATTTATTGAAATATTTATTTATTAAATATTGTAAGAGATGATTTAAAAGTTCACTTATAATTATTTAAAGGTTTAGTTTATTGATTATTAAAATACATATTTTCAAAATTAATCTATATTTGTTTAATTAATTTAATTTTTATTTATTTATTTTATATTTATTTATCAATATATAAACTATATAATATATAATTTTCTATTTTATTTTTTCTGCTCTTTTCTTAACTATTTTTTTTCAAAAATTTTGAAATTTAAAATTTAAAAAGTTCAACAATGGAACAAATTCCAAAAGCAATAAAGTAAATGAAGGGTTTAATCAAAGTGCAATTATTGCTCTGACTTTCAAAGATTAGTGGAAGCTAGCCCATGAAAAAATTAAAAATTAAAAATGAAGAAAGGAAAGTAGGGCAAGCTGTAATAATTGATTCTGAAATTTTTCAAAAGGGAAATTTTTTTAAATGAAACCATTTAAAAGATGCATGCTGGTAATTGGCTAATGAATAATATGTGGTATTGTTTATTTAGAAGAAAAAAATGGGATATAAGTATATAACCGATTGCAAAATGTAAGAAAATGGAAGATGAAATAGAATTGGGCAGAAATTTGGAATGTATGGCTAGGAATATTTTGTAAATAATTCATAAAATATATATGAGCAAATTACACGTGGAGTACCTGAAATATTGCTTGTTTTATATTTAGGTATTTAAATTTTTTTTCGTTGCAAATAGGTACCCAAACTAATAATTTTGAAGCAAGTTAGTACTTTTCAACATTTCCGTCTACTTTTTTCCGTTAAAATCACGTGCATCACGCGTGGGGAGGAAACCCAGGGTACCCGAACTATAGCGTGTTTTACACTTAGGTACCATGAGTTTCCTCTCTACGCGTGATGCACATGATTTTAACAGAGAAAAATGGACGGAAATGACGAAAAGTACTAACGTGCTTCAAAATTGTTAGTTCGGATATCTGTTAGCAACGAAAAAAAAATTTGGTACCTAAATATAAAATACGCTATAATTCGGATACCCCGCGTGTAATTTTCTCAATATATATATTAGTCCCTAATATAAAATTATGGGTTAGAGGTTATTGGAGTTTGGTCAAAAAATTTCATGCCATAAGCCCAAATTAGTTCATTTTTGTTTTAAAAAATGACAAAAAACGGTGAGATTCTTTAGCTAGGACCGACTAAATTTTTCATGGGGTGGGCTATATATAATATTTTTGAACTGTTTCTAATAAATTATTGGCTAATTTTTTTTTTCATTTTCCTATATATGGGTTTGGTCTTGCTAGTTCTGAACATGGTTTGATATTGTAATGGGGTTTTTTACTTTAATGTTAGCGTACATGTGATTCAGTAGTTGAATATATGTGTGCCGAAGCTTCTAATTCTTTATTCCCCATTAGAACATCTTGAACTTTCTAAGTCTTTATTCCTCGTTTGAACAATTGCAGTGCAGTTAGTTTGTGATATTATTGGTAAGGAAAGGTCAACGGTGCTGAAAATGTTTGTATATTATTTCTCTTTGCACGGACATCCAAGCATTACATGTGGTTGGTGCAAATTTAAAAATGTTCATTACACAGGTACATCAACAACTAAGTTGAGATAAATTGAAGAAGCATTTATTATATAGCAAGATGGCCACAATGAGTGTATTCATAAATAACAAGGTCTTAATTTTTTTTTGTTTTGCTTTTTTAAATTATTCAGTTTATTAACATGTGTAATTTAAATTGTATATGTAAATGACAATAGAGATAGTGGGCGAAAAAGTGTATGTTGTTTTTAAAGGCCTCAAAGGAATATATCACTCATGGCCTCAATGTCATAAACAAGTTAATGGATGGAAAGGGAACATGTACAAATCTTATTCGTCATTGCAAGAAGCCGAGAGTGAATACTTCCAATACATTCAACAATGCGATACACAAGAAGATATTGCTTCTGAATTATATCCTATAGCAAATGATTTGACCCACCAATCGTATAATATTTGTTGCACCATTGAAGTACTCGTAATTGATATAATGTGTATAAAGGGATGATGTGTGGTATAGACAAAAATATTATATAATAGCAATCCCAAAATCCGACCTTGGTTGAAACATAGTTGTCTAGGAGAGTTTAAAAATTTCATCCTCTAATTCATCATAAAATTTATTTGGGATCATACTGCCAATACAATGCATTGAGAGATATGGCATAGGTTGTGATTATGTGCCAAATATATTTTATGCTGAATTGGATGGTGTAAACTATTCTAGAAAACTATGTTTTAAGCAAGTACGGCTTTGTAGGCTATAGTAAATATTGTTTCACAGTATTATCAAATGTTTTCAATATTTTAACAATTAGAATGTCAACAAAGACGTCTTGCATTTTGCTTTAGAACCTATGCACTATGAATTTGGAGTTTTATTGGAATGAGCTGGCACTAGCGGATTGTGTTTCTAATCTGTTGTATATTGTTTCATTTGATAATGATTAAAATTTTTTCATCGTGCAATTTTCAGTGCATTTTTATTGGAAAGACAATCTAGTAGTGGTTTTTGAATAAAAACCAATGAGGGTAAATTTTACATCTGCTTGAAGCTTTCTTTCAGTAAGTTCAACATTTTTTTTACCTACTAAAATATAGAACTTAGCTATTTATGACACTTGAACGTTCTAAAATGGAAGTGGGAAGGCGTCTGCAAACATATCCATTAAGGATATGAAAACTATTAAACATATTCATGACTTGGTTTTGTGAAACTGTCAAATGAGTGATGAAATTAGACAAGTTAATTAATAAGATTACTTGTGGAGGCTTCATGATTATCTTGTAGGCGTACCTAGCTAGCTGATTACATAACATGATCTATGAATGACATGAAACTCTTTCCTTCCATAGGCAATTAAAAACACGATTGACCTAATATTTTCAATTCTAGATTCCAATATTAATGTCAATGCAAAAAGAGAATTTTGCTTTCTGAGAATTACATGTTTTCTTCAGCTCAATACTTAACTATGACCTTTGACCTAGTAATATCTCCTAACCAAGCTTTTTCCTCTAGCTAGTCAATTTCTATTAATTGGAAAAAATAAATCATGGATCTTTTAACTTTATTTATTTGTTAAATCATGGGTGTCCATTCACAATTTACTTTTACTTTTATTCTTTTCCATGTTGCACATTTACTTTTACTTCACACTAATATAAATTTCTATTCAATTTGGTAAATAAAATTCCTAATAAATTTATTCTTATTACATAAATATTGTCTGTCATGCATAATAAAAGTGGGTGGGAAGAAATTTTTGTCCATCTTCAATAATATTGTTTTTTATTTGTAATATTTTGTAATATTTGTAATAAATTTAGTTAATTAAATTCTAATAAATTTATTCATATTAGATAAATCTTGTCTATAATGCATAATAAATGACTAAAATATGATCTGTCCATCTTCAATAATATGGTTTTTATTTGTAATATGTTCCATACAATGTACTTTCATTCCATACTTAGCAATATTCGTATATGAGGTGTAACATTATCTATATTAGTATACTGAGTAAAATTGTTCTTATTAGACAATATTTATTCATATTGAATAGTATCAATCCAACATGAGTAATATGTTCACTTACGAGCAATATTGTCTATAACAGATAATACTAGTCCGTAACTCGTAAGTATTAGTCCATATTTAGTAATGTTGTCATTCTTTGTAATAGTTATCCAGATTACGTACATTTTATCCCATAAATAGTAATAGTTTTTCATAAGCTGTAAAATTTCTCTCGCTGTCCATACTAAGAAAAATTGTTCATATCATGCAATAGTTATCCATATTACGTAATATAAATCCAAAACGAGTAGTATTTTTTTTTTGAAGTAATATTGTCAATATTAGTTAATATTAGTCCATAACGGATATTTTTTGGTCTATATTCGGTAATTTTGTTTTATTGTGCAATATTTGTCCAAAATATGTAACTTTGTTCCATACTTAGTAATAATTTTTCATAAGCTGTAAAATTGCCCTCGTTGTCCATATTGAGTAAAATTTTTCATATCAGACAATAGTTATCCATATTGCATAATATAAATCCAAAACGAGTAATATTTTTCTTTTCCAGTCTTATTGTCAATGTTAGATAATATTAGTCCATAATGGGTATTTTTCGATCCATATTTGGTAAATTTGTCTTATTATGTAATATTTGTCCAAAATACGTAACTTTATCCCATAAATAGTAATCTTTTTCCATAAGCTGTAAATTACCCCGTTGTCTATACTAAGTAAAATTGTTTATATCATGCAATAGTTATCCATACTGCGTAATATAAATCCAAAACGAGTAATATTTTTCTTTTATGGTAATATTGTTAATATTAGGTAATATTAGTCCATATTTGGTAATTTTGTTTTATTGTGTAATATTT
Organism: Ochetophila trinervis; assembly: GCA_003254975.1. NCBI lineage: Eukaryota > Viridiplantae > Streptophyta > Magnoliopsida > Rosales > Rhamnaceae > Ochetophila > Ochetophila trinervis. The sequence continues at coordinate 5,362 of QANX01000149.1, forward strand.
GACTAAAATACGTAACTTTGTTCCATACTTAGTAATAGTTTTTCATAAGCTGTAAAATTGACCTCATTGTCCATACTGAGTAAAAATTTTCATATCAAGCAATAGTTATCCATATTGCATAATATAAATCCACAACGAGTAATATTTTTCTTTTTTAGTAATATTGTCAATATTAGGTAATAGTAGTCCATATCTTATAACTATTTGTCCTTGTTCAATAATTTTGTCTTTCTTGTCTATATTTCGTAATATTGTTCATATTTCGTAATATTAATCAATAATATATAAAATTTATCCATACTTAGCAATATTTTCTTTTTCATGTAATATAGTTTATATTGTGTAGTATATGTCCATCAAATGTAATATTTATTCATATCATGTAATATTGTCAAAAATTAGTAATATTGGTCATATTATGTAACATTCGTCCATAACATGAAATATGGATGCATAATCTATAACATTTTTAAACCCACTTAATATATATATATATATATATATATATAATATTTAATTGACTACGTGGCAACTTTCTAGCCATGCGTTCCAGATTCTCGCCTAGTTCTATTTTTCCTCCCATTTTCTTGCCTTTTGCAACCGGTTATACACGTTTTCTTTTTTCTCTTCCAAATAAACTTTGTCACATGTCATTCATTGGCAGATACCAACCATGCATCTTTTAAGGGATTTTATTTAAGAAATTCCCTCTTTTTTTACAATATGAGTATTTGTACTCTTTAATCGGAATCATATTATATATAAATAAAATAAATAATGATATACTATTGGCCAATATCATTTTATTTTGTAAAAAATATTATTTTATTTACAGAGAATATTATTTTATTTATATATTAGAATATTTTGATCATATGGTACAAGTAGTTGTATTATAAAAAAATGTCCTCAATCTATACATTTTTATACTTAATTCTCTAATAATTTTTTTTTTTTTTTTTTNTTTTTTTGCATTTATCCTCTAAACTTTGTTTTAACTTGCAATGTTAGTACACACTTGCTTTTCTATTAAATCTGCACATTTTGGGGGATAAAGTATAAAAATAGAAAAGTTTGGAGATATAATGTAAAAAAAGTGTATAGATTGAGGGGGCAAATGTGCATCTACAAAAACAAAAACAAAAAAAAAAAAAAANAAAAAAAAAAAAAAAAAAAAAACTAATGGACAATCCTTATAGTTGCGCGTACACTTTCTTGCACGTGCATTTCACGTGCCAATTTAACAAAAGGTCAAATGGAAAAATGTTTAATACTAATGACGCAACCAAAGGTTAAGTGGAAAAAAAAAAAAAAAAAAAAAAAAAAANAAAAAAAAAAAAAAACAGAAAGTTGTGGTGCAAACTACTAGGGGTATGCAAAAAAATCGACTAACCGATTAAAACAACCGATCCAATCTAATCCAACATGTTCGGATCGGTTATTTTAGTGTAATTGGATTGGATCGGTTATGAAAAATTAAAAACTGAAGATCGGTTCGGTTCGGTTATGGGTGTTAAAAACCGACCAAAACCGATCCAATCGAACCGACCACTTTTTTTGTTTTTTTTTTGTTTTACAAAACATATGAAAATTAGTTTAATATTATTAGTATGTAAGCTTTGTTATATTAGCTTAAATTTAGAGTTGGATTACTCGATTATTGTATTAGTGTAGTAATTTTGTTTTAGTTTAATATGTTTATTTGTCATGTTATTTTTTTAATCATTTATGTGTTAGGTTTTGAAAAAACATATAATTTTTTATGGATTACTTAGTGGGCACTTTATGTGTTAGGTTTTGAAAAAAACATAATTTTTTAAACAAAATTTAAGTACAACAATTTTTTTTTTTACAAAACATATGAAAATTAGTTTAATATTATTAGTATGTAGGCTTTGTTATATTAGCTTAAATTTAGAGTTAGATTACTCGATTATTGTATTAGTGTAGTAATTTTGTTTTAGTTTAATATGTTTATTTGTCATGTTATTTTTTTAATCATTTATGTGTTAGGTTTTGAAAAAACATATAATTTGTTATGGATTACTTAGTGAGCACTTTATGTGTTAGGTTTTGAAAAAAATAATAATTTTTTAAACAAAATTTAAGTACAACAAATTTTTGGTACAAAAAATAGCTCAAATGTCAAATATTCAAAGTAAAAAAAGCTAAAAAATTAAATTTTGAAAAGTCTAAAAAAATTAAATAAAAATTTAAGCGAAACCGATCAACCAAACCGATCCAATCCAATTACTAATTGGATTGGATTGGATTGGATTTAATGTATAGATCGGATCGAATCGGATTGGAAAACAAAAAACCGATCACTAATTGGATCGGATTGGTTATTTCCAAAATAGATCGGATCGTAACCAATGCACATCCCTACAAACTACAATAGAATGTAAAGGTTGAGAGGCAATTGTGCCAATAACTTTTTGTTTTTTTTTTTTTTTAAAAAGTATGACTGATTGATTTTGAGACTGATAGCAAATGATGAAATTTTCCAATAATTGATTGCGTCCTTAAAATAACTCTTTTGTGCATAACAATCCTTTACTATGGGAATTCATTTAGAGTGAAACTTTTAAAGGATTTTATGACATAAAACTGAACGATATTAATATGTAATGGAATAAAATTAGTCTATAATTTAATAATATTGATTTAAAAATGAATAACATTTCATAATTAGTAATATTGGCCCATAACCATATAACATTGTTCTATAATTGAATAAAAATTTCATTGAAACCTCAAAAAATGAGCAACATATATTAGATGTTTCGCTCTAAATATTTCCCTATTATGATTGTACTGTTAGAATTATTTTCATTGTTTGAAAAGTGGTAGCACAAAAATTAACTCTAAATGAAACTAAGACATGTATATCTACAGGGTGTTGATTACAAACAACCTTTGGAAGTTCAAGCCAAGTGTGTATTGTAGTATGGTTTCTACCGTGGAAATTTAGGCTAATCTTTAAAAATACTCATGATACAAGATATGTGTACATGACCATTAAAACAAAAAACTGAACTAGAAAGCAATAAACTTTACATATATTGTGTATATTGTAAGTGAAAATCTAATAAGGGCCCTGTTCAAATTTAACTCACTATAGTTCTTTTAAATGGAAACTTATAAATACAAAGTGTTTCCTATGAGGGACGTAATCATCCATTCCTGTAAAAAAATTCAAAATATATTTAATTTTAAACTTATAATTTTTAAATCATACGAGTGATTGTTATATTATGATTTTAAAAGTTATTATTTCATTAAAATATATTATTTTTTTATAGGTTAAAGACTTTGTGGTCGAAGTTAGTTTCCTATTAAAGACACATTTGGCTGGAAGAATAGTTATTCCTAAGTAAGGATGATAATATCTGTATCGATGGAAATATCAAAAGTTAAAAATACAGATTTATCAGCGAAAAAATAAATAAAATAGTGATATCGATAAAAATTCACAAGAAATGACATAAATTTATAAGAAAGTATAGAAATTTTTAATAAATTTTTAGGATATATTTATTTTTTAAATACTTTATCAATTTGACTACAAAAATTGAAGAAAAATAGAGTAAAAAAATTATATTTTTCATAATCAAGAGACCTACAACATTTTTTAACAATATTATAAAATACTACTATTAAGTGATGAATTACTATTAATTAGAATAATAATACAAACAAATAATTATTTAAATATGAATCAATACCCCATAGAATTTTTTGGTGATTAAAACATTATACTCTCTTTCTCATTCTCACTTCTACTAATATATTAAAAGAATTTTGATCAAAAGACACATTTTTTTGATAATTTTGCATGTAATTATTAATATGTCAACCATATAAATTTAATATTAAATGTGATAGTCATTGCTGATAGTCATAATATCGATATGATATTGGTTGATAATATACATAACTGATGTTTTCTAATACTTGAGCTTGAGTTATATGGTCAGGCTATTAAATTTTTTAGAGAGGTTCATAAAAGAATAAGGTGAATCCTGATCAAGTAAGTTTTTTATCATGTTGATTGCTTGTGCCAAAATGGGTAGAGAATAATTCTTTTTTTCAAATCATAATTATTTTTCTTTTGTTTTCCAATTGCTTTTATTGTTTTAGATTATTTTCATTTTTTTTTGTTATTTCAATTGTTTCATCATTGCTTTCAATTAGCTTAGAAGTACAACACTAGTGAAAATTTTTCATGAAGATTAATTATAATTTGAAAAAAAGAAGAAGTTCATGTACTTGTATTTGTATCTAATATTTGAAAACATATCATTTTATACGTAATTAAAAATTGTTATTTTGTAACATTTATAAAATTCTATAATATTTATAAAATTAAATAAAAAATTAATGAATATTTTTTAAAATTTCATGAAAATTTCTACTAATATTTCTATAGAAATTATAAATTTTTTTGACTATAAATTATATAAAAAAATTTAATATGGAAATTTTACTGTAAATATTGCAAAATTTTGACGGAAGGTATAGATTTTACAATAGTTTTTTGGGGGCTAAATAGGTTATCCACATGATGAAAAAAATGCAATTTCGTGGAAAAATCAATTTTTTCATCACTGTTCCTAAGTAATAAGATTAATAATTCTTAAAAATAATGTTTTAAGGTGTAAATTTTGGAAGGAAAAATCTTTTTTTTCCAATCACTGTTCTTAGATGTGTTCTAGGGAAGTGTTTTAGGGTAGAAATTTTGGAGAGCAAAAAAAATCGCGCCAAAAAATGACACAAGAAAACAAAAGATGAAGCCTACAAAAATACGGAAGCATTGAAAAGAAAAAAAAAAAAAGGTAAAGTGGGATGTTTTTCTATTCTTGTGTGGAATACATATTATGAGATTTTTAAAATAATAGCAATTCTTTATTTAGAGGATTAGAATTTCATAGCAATAGATAAGCTTAATTTTAAAAATTCAACCAAATAAAAGAATACTAAAATTTTATGAATACCAATTATATTCTACCATTTAATCTAGCCTACTTAAACTTCACAGTAAAAAGTTATTATTTTATTGAAATATATAATGCTTGTGAAAAATTGTTATAATATAATGTTAAAAGTTATTATTTTATTGAAATATATAATGTTTTTATACGTTTGAGACTTTGAGGTCAAAAAAGTAGTTTTTTGGTTGCATGTCAGGATGCTTCAAACGCTATTTTTAACTTTATAAATAAATATGCTTTTCTCTTTTTCGAAAATACACACATTCTTTTATTAAAAAAAAACACACACACACACATTCAAGCTTTTAAGCTCTGACCAAAAGGTGTTTCCTTTGTATACTGTTCTCTCGTATTTTCTCTCTCTCTTTTTTTTTTTTTTGGTGAATCTCTCGTATTTTCTCTTGGTTCCGCTAAAGGCAATACAAATATATTTTATTATTTTGGCATATAAATATTATTTTGAGCATCACACTTATTTTAAACAGTTTATGAGAATTTTTAACTGTACACAAAATATTTAGAAGATCATTTTATCCTAAAAAGAAGAATGCTACACAATTTAGTATAGAAAGGGACGTAATTTCTTTAAAAACAGCACATTTTACGTGCTTTGATATAATTTAGTCGGCTATGATTTACTTAATTTTATTTATTTATTTATTAATTATAAATGATTGATGTTTATGTTAACAAATATTTTTGCCCCCCTATTATATTTTCCTAACATAAACCCTATCGGATTAAATTGATAAAGAAATCTATAGGCTGAAAAGTACATTATAGGTTAACTTCTAGAAATTTTAGCGGCTCAAATGCTACGAAATTACAGCATCCATTTCAGTAAAAAAGAAAAATTAACTATGAAGTTAAATAAAAAAAATTATGTTAAGATGAAATAGTTACCATTGCTCGGGATTTGCAAGTGAGAATCTTCTCTTTTGGAGCTTTGCTTTCCAAAACATTAGGATTGAGTGTAGGTGGGTGGTTTATGTTAGAAAAAAGTGTCTATAAAAAATAGATCATACCAAATAATATATAAACATAAATATGATTAAACTTTATTCAAGTAGTTTAACATATAAAAATTGATTACAATAATAATAAATAATAAATTATAGAGATTATATATATATATATATAAAAACTAGTATATAGATCGAAACTAGAGTTGAACTCTATATCTTTAAGACGACTTTGCCATACTTTGGTGCACATGATTTTATGATAATCGTATTCTAAAATACAACAATATCTCTTAACAATAATAGCATTCAAAATTATCAAAAACATCAAACCAACTTTGACTTAAACTTTCCACAATGTATAATACTTATATTCTCTAATATTATAAATATATGAATTAAACTGAATTTTAATTAAATAAAAACTAAATAGAAATGAATTTATTCATAAAAATTGAAAAGATATGATACTAAAAAATATATTCATTCATAAAAATATTTTTTTTTTCTTTTTTTGTGTAAAAATATCTTATCAAATATAAAAGTACTACCTTTATTCCCTCGTAATGACTTCGTTGCTGATATACCCATTCTTTCAACATATTTTTAAAATATATAATTGTTATTATCTTTTATTTTTTCTTTTTTTTGAAATTTGAGAAGACCTTAAAAGAGAGTATTAACAAAATAATGGTTTAAAAATTGTTTCCAACTTTGTCTCCAAATTATTTATTCCTTCTTATGTAGTGGATACATTCCTCTCAACCATTTCTGCACAATTAGAAATGATTCATTTTAGTTTGCGAAAAGTTCGGATTCATGAAATAGTTAGTTTAGTTAAACCCGTAATAACAACAAGTGGCAACAATTAAAACCACCTATTAGAAGCGAACTTTGCTATTTATCATCACTGGTACCAGCGGGATTGTGATTTATAAGTAAATTTTGTTTAGAAATATTTAATTCTATTTTATTTTTTACCACTGAAATTTTAATAATAAAAAATAACTCATTTAATGATAATCATATAAGTTTCATTAGTAATCCATCAGCAGTGGTGACAAATAATATTTTTCGTCTTAGCAAAAAAAAAAGGGATAATTTAAGAAGAAAACACAACTAGTGGCTCCTTTCTCTGTTGTACATATTGTATAAATTTCGTACAAATGAGATATAAAGATGATCAAATAATTTAACCTAAGAAAAAAAAAAAACAAACCAAAAAAAAGGGAAAGAGTAAAGGTAATAAAAAAACCTGAATGCCATTCATTTTTTCTTGTTTCTAGTCAATTCCTTATTGGCAACATAAGGATATTCAGATGGGGCAGACCACATAGCATACAGTATTACCAAATGGAGACACAGTAGCAGTTCAGATGAATAAACGTCTGATGGATAAACATTCCAGCAGAACTCCACCCCTATAAAAAAGATTAAACTGAAAGAAGACATAAAACTCATCAATAGTCTACTGAAGAATGAGAGACTGTTAAATGAATACTCGAGCAACCTACCGCAACAAAGTAGGAAATTGGGTCCTCCAAAGTGGGTGAGGTAAGCTATAAAAGTACCTGCAGCACGAAGATTAAAATAAGACATATATGTTGATTAGAAGTTAGTCCAAATTACTGAGGCTTTGTTAGTAAACTAATAGAAACAGCCAAGAAACCTCATTTAAATGATAGCTTTAGCTAGACAAAATACAGCTTTAGGGGAGTTAAAAAAGGTGAATAGTATGGCAAATCTCACTATAACACAACATAAATGCTATTAGATCTGAAACCATTGCACCAAAAAACAAAACACTGCAGCATAAAGTAGTGGCGCTCAGCTGCCAAATTGATAAGATAAAAATAATTTTGTCCAGAACTTCCCAAGAATAGACCTGATAATGCAATGATCAAGCACATATAGTACCAATGAAGTTTCCAACATAGTTGTGGCAATATCTGGAAAAGATAAACAAGACTTCAGCATCAAATCAAGGAAAGGAGAAAATACACAAGTAAGAGGAGGTGAAGATACATAAGTAAGAGGAGGAGGGTGGAGGAAAACAAGAAGAAAGGGAAAAAGTGAGGACATATCCTACTAATGTTAATTATCGGAAACCCAGAATCTACAAGGATGTGACACTAACATGGGAATTCCTCAAGGAGATCAACCTTGCATGAACAGATCAGAGGTTTACAGAGACAAATATAGATTGCAAAAATTTGAGAATTCCTCATTCATGCCTGCTAGCGTTCATAACCTGAGTTTATTACGAGAAAAGCCAGCAAACTTCAAATACTTGTATATACAGTTGAGACTAGAAAAAGGTTACCTACATACAAGTACTTACTAGCAAAACCTGACTAGAGGCAATTTGCCCAAAAGATTCTCTTCATCCTTTCACTCATTACTTACAGAGGAGTAAATAAGCGGATGATGCTCTTCATACCAAGGTTCTTGAAGTCCAACTCACCAAGCCACATTGGAAAAAAGATTAAATCAACACATAAATCCAACTTCCTCACTTAAATACTTGCATACTCTATAAAAAAATTTAAAATTAGAAAAACGATCGTATGTGAAACTCATCGCCCTTAGAGTCCACCACTACTCATAAAAAACTTCAAAGCCCCAACTAGTCTGTTCATAACAAAAGGGACAAAGTAAGCACCAGTTCCAAAGCAGCACCAACTAAAGCAGATATCACCACCCCACTAATAGCCATAGCCTGTAAAAGATATGTTAAAAATAAGAGGAAACATAATGTTGCTTGAGCTATTTGCTACTTAATTAAGTAAACAATTAAAGCAACTTAGTCTACGTAGAGCAAAATAGTCCACGTAGAATACCTTTAACATAAGTAGTAGTAAATATGGAGCATAAAGGAGCACATTCATCTTTATTGAAACATCCCCACTACATATCAAACAAATGTAAACTTATCATCTACCTTGTTTAAAATACATTAAGGTAATCAAATTTGCTACCTGAAAATGATTAATCCTGATGCCACTTCTTGTGAATAATTGAGGCCAACGCAGCATGGAGTGTCATGGCAAAACGGTCATTGAAAAGACAGAGCAGAAAGATAGAGTGCACTCTTTTTGACAGACAAAGCAAGGTAAGAGCCCACCAAGGAAGCTGGGAGACATATATCAAAGCTGAGGCATTAGGAATAAAAATCTAGAAATTTAGATGATAAACAGCTGGAAAATGTCTAAACATGATTTACAAACCACATCAATCTTCACATAGATGAATAAGACAATTCCCAGATTTATAATGTACAAAACTAAATCTGCAATTACAAAATAGAAATGAAGAACCACTGATTAGGTTTAAACACAAATGAAAAAATCATCCAAAAAGGTTAATTTTTGCACTTAAGTAATACTAATCAAGAAAGCAGCATAAATGTATTAAATAGCAGTAACAGAAACTTATAAGAGCCTAAATTAACTTACTTGAGCTGTATAAATTTCTCCTCCTGTAACACATTGAATAGCAGCATAAACATAGAGAAAACCAGCTGGATAGACCAATGGCCGTGTGTTTCCGTTCAAGTTGCGATAATCTCTTTCCCCACCAAGAAACCCATTAACCTGTCAAAAGCAAATGCACTATAATTGAATGCCCTTACTAAGCTAAAATAAAATCGCTCCATAGTAAAAAATGTACATATAAAACAGGAATAAATTATTTTCTACAAATTTCCTATTAACCAATCAATAAAAACTAAAACCCTTCCTTTTCCATAGTGAATTATTCCAAACACAGCAAGAACCAAACTTTCTAATCTTTTGAAGAGTGAAACAAAACAAGAAAAGAGTAAATATTTTTTTAATTTTCACCTGTGACATGTAAGCGTCCCAATCTATCTATGTGTCTGTAACCAAACAGAAGTGACACTATGAGAAGCTGACGTTCACTTGACTTAACAAGGAAAGCAAGAGAAGGATAAGAGAAACCCATCTTACAAGTGACATAAGCAATAATAAGGGCGACAAAGAGGGCATCAGCGATAAGCAAAAGAAAAGCCAAGGCTACTTTTTGGATTTTTAAAAAATTTTGAGCTCAATTCATTTGATTTCTTTCACTGCATTGTTGATTTCCCTGCATGGTTAAATGAATTGTTAAATCAATGGTGGCGCCGGAGACCTTCATTCAAGAAATTCAAAGAAAATACTAAAACAATGATTAAAATTAGGAACCAAAGCTATTTTCTTGATATCTCTACACTAATAAACCTTTAAAACTTGAAGATAGAAAATAAGCAGGAAAAAATGTCCATAGCTTTTTTCTTTCCCTTTATCTGCAACCAAACGGAGCAAAAAAAAAAACAAGAAGATTATAAGCAGCATACCATTACTGCAGGTTGTTTGGCCTCAGAATCCCCATATAGATGCTTGGCAAAATCCTAAGTTGATGCATTACCAAGAATGTGATTTAGGCCATCTTTGATATTGAATTTGTGCATTTCAAGCCTACCCTATACATAGTTATGCCCTTAGTACCTATTTGATGCATATTAAAGCTCGTTTTTCATGGAACCAAATCTACCTACCCTTTGAGCCTAAATGTATTTTACCAACTCTTTACATTTTATAAGGCAAGTTTATATTGATTGATATGAATATGAGTCTTATAGCATGTATATGGTGGAGATTGAAGAAAGTTTGGGGTAGTGGTATGCCATATTTGGCCTATGTATTCTTGTTGTATTGAAAAGTTCAAACGTGTATATAAGGAAGAATAAGGCGGTTTGAAAAGAAAAAGAACAATATATATATATATATAGAAAAAGAAAGAAAAAAAGTATATATATATATGAAGAAAAAGTTTTGAAAAGACAGATGAGAGAGAGAGAAGTAAAGTTGTGAAATAGAAGCTCAAAAGAGAATGTTTTGTAAAAGTTTAAAGAAAGAAAAGTTAGAGAAGAGTTTTGCATAAAGGAAAGCAATTCAAAGATTAGGCTTTTATTCAATGAAAAATTGATTTAAGTTTTCGTTCTTGTGAATTATTATTTCTTATCCTTTTCTTTCTTCTGAACTAAAATCACGAGGCCTAAAAAAATGGATGATTTCCAACCATCATACTATCTATAAAAATCAAACAACATTCCCCAAACTTCAACCAAAATTGACAGGAGCCAATCCTTTAGGGCTCTACCTGCTTGACTTAATATTCCTTATTAAGTCATTAAGCAGCACTTAAAATAGGGATGTCTATAGAAATCAAACCAGAACATCCATGCACGAAATTCCTAGAAAAATTTCGATAGAGTCCAGTTTATTTCTAAGACATCCCAAAAATTTCCACCTTCGCACAAGAACACTTCTTAAAATAAATTCAACCTCCAAACTCTACCCAACTACTTTCCACACAACAACAGCACCTCATAAATAGCAACAATAAATAAAATATAATATTCAACTCCAATTTAAATTTTTACAAGTCTCAAATATAAAATCATACATTCCAAGTGATAATAATTTATCCAAAATAAAATCCATAGCTCGCAACAATAATTTTCAAAAATAGAAGTCACACAACCCAAAAGTTTACACAACTATACCTACAAGCAAACGTACTTCCTTAAACACTTCAAACCACCTCAACTCCCCTTTACTTCATTCAGTCAAAATAGCAGCACTTCAAACAATAACACATAACCAGAATAAACAAACTTACGAAGCAAATCACTGCATAAAATGAGCTCACTTCACCACAAATTCCCATACCAAAAATTAAAACTCTAACAAACCACCAGACACCATTACATAAAGTCAACTGTTCATCGAAATCTAGCAAAGAGAGAAAGAAAGTGCAACCCAACAATTTGAATTATTAATTGGAATTCAACTGCACCTAACATAAGACTAGGCTGCCTATGTATCCATTTTGAATCAAGTTGACCGTAGTTCATTTAAATTTTTTATGAAAGAGTACCAAAAATACAACAACAAATCTCATAACTAGATTTTTCCTTTCTTTATAGAATTTCTTACAGCTTTCCTTCAAACCCAACACTCCCACCGGTCGATTTTCAAAAACAATGTCATCACAAAATTTTGATATTTAGACATCCAACAATCAACACATACATATTACTGTCACAATTCTTCTTCTCAACCACCAAAATCAAATTCTTCTTAATTCCATGTCCAAAATTAAGCTCCTCCACTACTAAGTAATCATCAAGATTCAAAAATAAAATTATAACTAAACTTCAAATCTCCAAGTATACATAAACAAACTCAAATAAAATTAAATCGCCTAGATGGAAGGAAAAAAAATCGACATAAGAGCTTAACAACTTTAAAAATTTTCAAGCATGTAAGTAATGACAAGTAAAATAAACTTTATAAGGTGAACTTCAATTACTGTAACTCTTAGTTATATTCATAAGCACTATAAATCACATATATACCTCCAAATATAAGATTATAAAATATCTGTTATTAATGCAAAAAATTGCAAGCCGCACATCATCCATATCCTCAACACCTGACATACTACTATTGTTTTCGCATTATCACCATCATCATAATCATCGCAATAATCACATTAGTATATATATATATATATATCAAGACTAATAATAAAAGTAGTATCATTGGTTATCTCTCAATGTAGATGAGGGCCATCACACTATTGAACAAATCAAATATGTTAGGCGAGTAAGCTAACCTTCCCTATCACTACAGTGTGGAGTATCTCTCAACGCCAAGTAGGAGGTAAAATCATCCCCGTAACTCCTTGACAGATAAAATTAATGCCAAGTGTGAGGTAAAACCATCCCCGTCACTCCTTGGCAGATAAAATCAATGCCAAGGGTGACGAAAGCTCCAGATCAAACCAACGGATGAGTACTCTCCAAGCTCGTATCCCATCATACCTGACTGAGTATTCTCCCAGTCCAGGTATGGTGTAAATCTCGTCATTCGCAAGCGTAAATATCCATATCCACCATACCTGATGGAGTACTCTCCAAGTCAAGGTATGGTGTAAATCACGTCATGTGCATGCATAAATATCCATATCCCACCATACCCGACTGAGTACTCTCCAGGTCAATGTATGGAGTAAATCACGTCAATTCCAATACATGGGGGAAAAGGAACATAGATCGGAGATGCCATTTAAATGTCAAACAATTTCCAACATAGTTAATATCAGGTATACACTCATAACATTAATATATATATATATATATATATATTTATATATTTCCAAACAAAGTAATTAGGAATTCACACTATCGTAACAATATGTTTTAAAATATTTCAATGATTAATCCAATATATGATGTGAGCATAACCTTTAGAAGTTTGCAACATATAGCTTGTATAAAAATAGCTCATTGTAGGGTATCCATATTTATCTATATATAAAAAAGTAAATATACATATATATATATATATATATTCTTTTAATTATCAAACACCTCAACAACATAATTAAATGAATCATAAATTTTTCATGTACCAAAATATACCAAATAATAAATCTTTAAAAATGAAGACTAAAGTGTTTAAGCATATGAAAATAAAATTAGCTAGCTTATAGATCATAATCTTATATATATGTAAATACATATACACATGTCCATAAACACTTCAAATCACCTTTTTCTTAACCGTTTTCAAGCCCATCGTAGAAAAACAAGACCTAACTTGTCCAGCCGATATACAGAAATGTTTTTTTTTTTTTTTTTAATTTGAATGCTCATGTTAGCATAACTAAAACTGAAGCTACAAATCAGGAACAAAGGCAAATTTCATCATGGAGAATTACAAATGTTGTAATGAGACAATAACTAATTATGCAACTATATATGGTAAAAAGATGAAATAACATGAGATAATTTAGTACAATATGGCACAATAACCCACAAACTCTACGTAGTATATGATGATTATAGTTATCCAACTTTGAGTCTTTTTCATAACTTTACAGTACATATTCAAGTCCATGAAAAAGAAGATGCAAAGAAATTGCTAGACCTGACACCTAAATCTAAATGGCACCAAACTGGCAAATTTAAAGTAAAGAACATGCATAAACCATAAAATCAAATTCTAATGAGCACAATTAGTTAAACTGCTAAAGGATTTTTCATAGAGCATTCTAAATCTAACAACTACAAATCAAACAAGAAACATAAAAACTTATTTAAAAAAAAAAAAAACACAAGATAAAAGGAAAATCAAATTTCTAAACACATAAAACTTATTACCCACATACTCAAGCCAAAAGATATTAAGGTACCCAACTTTTTCAGTTAAAGCTAGTTAAAATCCCCTCAAAATAAATATTCCAATGCTCTACACCAGCTCAATTAATTCCCAATAAAATAGGTACCAATACACAATATTTATCAAATAAAAAGTAACATCAACTCTTCAACTAGAGGCTCATGGAAACACCCCCTACACAAACAAAATTCCAATTTCACACTTCCACAACACCACTCACTCTTCAAGAACTAAATACCATATACTATAATCAAAATAGTTACCATTAATCCATCAAAGTAACATAAATCAAACTCTTCCTTCTCATCTTGCATATGCACAGCAACCCAAAATACAAGAGCACTTTTAACATTTCCTATAACTCCAAAACAAAATATAATTTCATATACACACCATTCAACAATATAGAGCAACTTATACCTCCAAATTTAACAAATTTCCACTCTAACAGTCCTATATGTAACCGGCAATGATCAAATCCAAAAGCCCAAAGTATTCAAACTTTACTTAATCAACTTCTAGCAAACAAAGCTCAATAAAACTGGTTTAAACAAGAAAAATACCGAAAATAGCTTCAAAATGTAAAAGTTAAACTCCTCCCCAAGAAGACCGAAGCTCCCCTTCAATGGAAACTTTCAAATTTGTCAAATTCCTTTTTAAATAAAGCTAGGAGGAGGTAGAGGGGACTAAGGAGCAAGTGGATACCAAGATCCGGCAAGAGATGACCGGAAAATGGATTTTTTTTGCCGGTGAGGATGGGTTTTCGCTGGTGAGGGTACTTCCAGTTAATTTGCGTCGCGATAAACTAACGGCGACACAAATATAGTGCGTCGCCTTTATTTGAACAAAATAGCGACGCACCCACGTCGCTAAAATGTGCGTGAAATCAGCTGTCGCGACGCGCGATCGAAAACCGTCACGAAATATGTGGCGCGAAGCATATTCGGCGACACAAAATCGGCAAGTGTCGCGAAAAATAAGCTCGCCAAATACATATCGCGACAGGCATTCCACAAGTGTCGCCGAAAATCTGCGCGCCAAATACATTTGTGACGGGCATTAATAATGCGTCGCGGAAAATATACGCGGCAATCACATTCAGCGACACCCATTGGAGCAGGTGTCGCGAAATAGTTGCGCGCCAACACCTACCACATACAATTATTTCACAATACCAAAATATAATCAATTCACACCTACCATTCTGTATCTATAAATACGTATCAATATTATGAAAAAAAAATCATCTATTACTATGAAAGAAACAATCATCCAAAAAAAAAAATCATACATATGCATAAATATTCTTACGTTTTTTTTCTTCGATTTAGCTGAAACTATTTCAAAATATATGGAAATGTCAAAAAAGTTTTGACCAGCTCTCCTTTTATATGATCGACCAGCTACAAATTGTCGATCCATACACTTCAGGTACTTCACCTTCATACATATTAAAGGTTTCATTCTATCTTGTAATCAACTCATCTATTATTGTAAAAGAAATATATAGGGGAAAAAAAAACACTTAATGGCAACGCTAGCGTCGCCCATAAATTAAAATTGGCGACGCTAGCATCGCCCATATATTCAAACTATTGCCTTTCATTACCATATTTAAAGAGAAAAGGTGACACTAGCGTCTCCGATTGTAGGAAAATAGGCAACACTCGCGTCTCCGATTCTAGGAGAAAAGGCGACACTAGCGTCTCCCATTCTAGGCCAAAAGTGCGCGTAAACAATGAGAAACGGAGACACTTGTGTCGCCGATTTGATGAGGATACTGCGACACTAGCGTCGCGAATGTATAACGGTTATCAGCGACGCCTTGCGTCGCCTTAATCCTTATTTTACGGCGACGCAATTTGGACGTCGCGAATGTTTTTGTATTTTCGGTGACTCCCCTTTCCGCGACACATGAATTTACGTCGCCGTTTACAACTAGCGACGCTATTTTTACGTCGCCTATTAAGGTTTTTGGCGTAGTGATATAGAAATAAAATAACATATGTTAATAAACTGAAAGAGTTAAAAAAACAAAAAGCATTAAGAGGGTGTCATTTGTGAATACACTTATTTTGGTCATATTGTCTGTATAATATATGAAAAAGTACACTTTACGAATACTATGAATTAAAAAAGTCGATGTGAATTAACCAAAACAACATACCCCGTAATTAATGAATGTTCATTATTAGTTTACCTTAGTTGTTGTACATATTTACTGAAGCTTCTTAAATTTGCACCAACCACACTCATTGCTTGAATGTATCTTTTTCAACCCAGTTGACTTTCCCTAACAAATAATATCTTGTTATGACTGCACCAGCAGCAATAAAAGTAGATGTTCAAACGAGGAATAAAGAGTTAGAAACTTCAACTAACACATTTTCAGCAACACAATTACAGGTATGATATCATACATATAACATGGACATATATGCTATTAGAAACAACAATGATTAACACATGTACCAAATAGTTAGAAACAACATATATGTTTTTTCAGCTTAGTTGACCTTTCGTAACCAATAATAGCTTGTTCTCACTGCACCAGTAGCAACAAAAGCAAATGTTGAAGCGATGAATAAAGAGCTAGAAACTTCGGCTAACACATTTTCAACAACACAATTTTAAGTATGATGTCATACATATAACATGGACATATATGCTATTAGAAACAAGGGATATTTACACTGGGGGTACCTAAACTATATCGGGTGTGACAAGTAGGTATTTAAACTTTTTTTTTTCACAAATCAGTACCCAAACTGTACAAAGTGTGGCACCGTTAATACCCATGCCCAAATCCGTCCAAATTCCTCCGTTATCAGCACATGAGGATCATGTGCAGGGGTAAATCTTGTAATTTCACCCCTTCCAAATCTTCAGGTTTCTTCAATCTCTAATCAAAATTTCTCTAATCTCTGTCAAATATCAATCAGAAGTTTAAAATCTCGGCCTATAGGCATTGGATGTGAAATTCAAAAGGCAAAGGATAGAAGATTACATGATTAATTGGCAAAATGCTCATAAATGGCACAAAAGGGATCTTAAACCTGTGTATTATGTATTTTGAGTTGGGTATGAAATTTCAGTGGATACTGCACCAAATTGATCCATGGGCTTCATCGGTAATGAAAATACAAATCCAACAGGATAATTTTTATCCAAAATGTGGCCCACATCATCAGATTTCGACAGGTCAAACATCTGAGCCGCGCGACCCAGTACAGTCAAACGGGTCAACCTGCGAACTCGTCTCAAGGTTGGGGATGACCCCAAATGGCATCATTTTGATTAGTATAATTTTTTTATTATCAAAGCAATAAAACAGCGCCGTTTCGGTTCGTTGCCAACCTTGAGACGGGTTTGAGGGTCGACCCGTTTGACTGTACCAGGTCACATGACCCGGATGTTTGATCCGTTGGAATCTCATGATTCAGGCCACCATATTCGGTAAAAATTATCCCATTGGCTTTGTCTTTTCATTCTCGTTGAAGCCCATGGATCAATTTGGTGCAATATCCACTGAAATTTCATACCCAACTCAAAATATATGATACACGAGTTTGAGATCCCTTTTGTGCCATTTATGAGCATTTTGCCAATTAATCATGCAATCTTCTATCCTTTGCCTTTTGGGTTTCACATCCAGTGCCTATAGGCCGAGATTTTAAACTTCTGATGACAGAGATTAGAGGAATTTTGATCTGAAATTGAAGAAACCTGAAGATTTGGAGGTGTTTGGAGGGTGAAATTACAAGATTTACCCCTGCACATGATCCTCACGTGCTGATAACGAAGGAATTTGGACAGATTCAGCCATGGGTATTAAACGTGCCACACTTTGTACAGTTTGGGTACTGATTTGCAAAAAAAAAAAAAGAGTTTAAGTACCCACTTGTCACACCCAATATAGTTTAGGTACTCCCAGTGTAAATATCCCTAGAAACTAGGGGTGGGCGCGGTCTGGTTTGTGTTTGTTTTTTGTAAAAATTCAGACCAAACCGTAGTTGGTGGTTTGGTTTAATAATAAACCAAACCAGACCGTTAGAACTACTCAAACCAAACCAAACCAAACCATTTAAGAACGATTTGGTTTGGTTTAGTTTAGCGGTTAGGACTGCGATATTTAATTTTATAGTCAAACTTAATCTACAAGACTAAAATTTAATTTTGTAGTCCAAAGTTTAAACTAATTTTAATACTACAGTACTAAATTCAAATTCAAAATATTACAATTCAAAATTCAAACTAAAACAAAGTATTACAATCCAAAATGAAAATTGTAAACATCCCAAACATAAATATTAATAATATATATCATTAATAATAAAAAATATTATAAATATATTATATATTAATATGCGGTTTGGGTTGGTTTGGTCTAAAAACTATCCATACTGCAAACCAAACCGTTGGTTGCGGTTTGGTTATATAATAAACCGAACCAAACCGTTTTTCTCTATAAATCGAACCAAACTGAACCAAACCATTTTTCTCTATAAATTGAACCAAACCGAACCAAAAGCAACGGTTTGGTTCAGTTTTTGCCCACCCCTACTAGAAACAACAAAGGTTAACACAGGTACCAAATAAAAAAAATTATGTTCTTTTTGGGAATATTTTTTTTTATTTTCTTTTTGCGGAGTATCTAATATAAAACCCCATGACATTATGAAAACAATTATGGAAAATTCCACCCAAACCACATAGGGAAAAAAATAAAAATTCAACCCGATAATTAATATTTTTTTACCATTTTGTGTAATTTTTTTAAACAAAAATCATTTATAACGAGACATAGTAAGGAAAAATCTTGAAAAGGTTATATCTACACATGTGACCTATGAGAGGGCGAATATACTTAATTTTTTTTTCTGAATAACATGCAAGAGATAGAAGATTATGGTGATTTAAATTTACTTTGGTACTACAAAGGCAAGTTCCAAGAAATTCACAGAGGTGGAACATACTAGTGATAGCAAAATAGGGTGGGCATTTGCCGATCTGTTGGTTATGATTTAGTTAGGTCTTAACAGAGAGAGTGAAATTTAGGAAGCTTGGGGGCATAGACTAAACGAAAAAGACTTAATATGAGTTGTGTGTGTGTGTGAGAAAGAGAGAGCAAAATCGATCAAGACATTTAAGAAGATAAGGTTGGCACGTGGCAATTGGAGATACATTTCATAAAATAAATGGTTATTATGATTTTAAATTTGGGTCATTCAAATTTTGAAATTAAAAACCGATGCACCAAAATTTGACAACCAATTTTCAAGTTTTTGCCCATGTATCAATAACGGAATTCGAAGTCTTTTTATGTAAAACTTTTGGCTAAACAAGTTATAATAACCAATACAGTTATGATAAGGAAGGCGTTAGAAACCAATCTGCAGTCATCAATCTCAAACTCAAATTTTAAACGTACATCAGTATTGCTATGAGCATACCTGAAAAGAATGCATTAGAAACTACACATGAGCTTTTTTCGGCTTGTGCTTGGTTATTTCACAAAATGTTAAAAATTC
Source organism: Ochetophila trinervis (assembly GCA_003254975.1). Classification (NCBI taxonomy): domain Eukaryota; kingdom Viridiplantae; phylum Streptophyta; class Magnoliopsida; order Rosales; family Rhamnaceae; genus Ochetophila; species Ochetophila trinervis. Next base: position 25,098 of record QANX01000149.1, read on the forward strand.
CACCGCTAGGTCAAGTAACTAAACAAATAGAATATAACATTTTGCAATGTGAACATATACTTAATTTTGTAGGCTAATTGAAAGTGTAATAGAAATAATTAAGGAAAATATCTTACATTGGTTTTGAACCATTCACCCAGAGCTAAACAAAGGATACCAGCTCTGGTTTGAACAATGATGGTGCTACAACAACAAATACAAACCACAAAAGAAGTCATTATCATCTACAATTAATAACACCAACGTCCTAAGGTAACAATTAACCCATTCACAGCAAACACAAATAACTCATACATTTCTTTGAGACTTTTATCAAAGCAGTATTCTAGTAGCTTGCAGCTTGACTCTAAAAATGTAGATTAAGAGAAATGCAAATGAAAATAATAATGTGCAATTTATTATAAAAAGATAAAAGAATAACTGATTGGGAATGCAAAAGGATCCTAGCAATGATATCCTCCATTAAAGTCTTCCACTCCAACATAAATAAAGTTAAGAGGGTTCCTATTTAAAGGAAGAGATCTCTCAGCTGACTTGTCATTTATATAAAGAAAAATTTAGAAAAAAAGCTTGAAAATTTTCATTGCCAAGCAATGTTTGTATGTATCTTACATAATCAAAATATGTGGCTGATTTGCTAAAAAGGTTTGACCTAAAGCATTTTAAACCATGTTCAACTCATGCTAGAAAATTTAAAATATCTTCTCACATTGAAGTAGAACCAATAATCAATCCTACAATCTACAGAAGCGTTGTTGGAGCACTACAATACCTCACTTACATTGGGCCAGATATAGCTTATATAGTCAATAAGCTAAGTCAAAGTTTACAAAATTCCATAACTTATCACTGGCAAAAAGTTAAGAGAGTGCTCAGATTTCTTAAAGGCTCAATTAATCATGGCTTGCATATTAAACCAAGTGACAAATTGTGCCTTGTTAGTTATTCAGATGCTGATTGGGCTTGCTATATAGAGGATCGAAGATCAATAGGTGGTTGGTGTGTGTATTTAGGTGATAGTCTTGTTTCTTGGCAATCAAAGAAACAAATTGTGATTGCACGCTCAAGCACCGAATATGAATATAGGGCTCTAGCGCAAGTAACTGCAAAATTGACTTGGATTCAGTCTCTTCTTCGTGAACTTCATGCTACTCTCCCTTATCATCCAATAACTTGGTGTGACAACATGATGGGATACAATGTATATATATTTTATGTGCATCAATACTTGATTTGAGTATGTTTTATTCACTTAAAATGGATTAATTTATATTTTTCTATGTTTTGGGTGGATTTGAGCTTAAAGATTTTAAAAATAAAGAAACAGTGACAAAACCATAAAATATTTGAAATTTGGCAGCAAGCCCTAGGCCCTATACCAACGCCTGGCCAGCCGCCTGGTGTGCAGGTTCAAGCAGCCATTTGCGTGCAAAAAGCCTAGAAGCCCAGGTGCAGCATCAGGCGTGGTACCAGGCGCCTGGGCAAGCGTAAACTCAAGTTGTTTATGTGTTTTTTAGTAGTTTTAGCCATAGATTTTAGTATAAATATGTATTCTCATTGTTGTAAAGAGGATAACCGACTTTTAGATGAAGTTTAGCATTAGAATTGAGTTTTTCTCTCAAGAATGTGCTTCTAAACTAGTTATATAATTATAAGACTTGTATTTATTTTAATACAATTTAATCATTTAGTTTATGTTCTTTTGTGTTTATTGTTTATATTTTCAATTTCTCATAACTATAATTTGGTACTGCTATTTTACGTGAGATTGTAGTATTGCTAAATTGAATTCTCAATCATATTGGGTTTTAATAATTAGTAGCAAATAAACTTTAATGGTTATGATAACAGTTTCTGTTAATTGTCTATGAAAAATATAAATTAGATTTAACTTTAATGGTTATGTTTTCTCATGTGATCAAATAGCTGATTGTCTAACCAAGCCTTTGGTATCTCACAGATTTGATTTCTTTAAAGACAAACTCAGAGTAGTTTAAACACATTTTCATTTGAGGGGGCTGTTAAGACAGCTCATTAAGCAATGTTTACTTTATTAATTAATTAGGACATGTGTCTTGTAATTGTTTTCATCTTGTAAAGGTTTCTTTGTGCCCATATATAAATAGAACATGATAGTCCTCGTCCGATTTTTAAGCTAATAAATTACTTTTCATTAAACAATTCCAAATTCAAAGCTATCAAAGCCTCGAAGAATATGCCATAGACATGTCAAATCAACTTTCAAAGTAAGTTTCTAATGGCTCAGCTTCATCAACGTTTTCCCACAATGAGAGAAATATAGCCACCATTTGGACCTCACCATTTGGAAATCCATTCAATCAAAATGGGTGTTCAATCAAGCTAGATGGTTCAAATATCTGTTGTGGAAAACTTTGATTACTCCAATCATCGAAGGAAACAAGTTTGGACATGTGTCATCTTGTAATTTCTTTTATCTTGTAAAGGTTTCTTTGTGCCTATATATAAATAAAACAAGATAGCCCTCAGTCGATTTTTAGCTAAGAAAATACTTTTCAATAAACAATTCCAAATTGAAAGTTTTGGTGTTGATCATGACCTATTCCTTATGTAATTTTGAGGAGCAGACAATCTTACATGCTATGTGGCGATGCTCAAATACTAAATAAATTTGGAAACAATTGGATTTCTTCTTGGTGCTAAAATTTCATTTGGTTGCTTCTTTTACTTAACTTTGTCATATGGTTTTGACTACTATGTTGTTTTTAGGAAATAAAAAAAGATTCCTTTGTTTAGTGGGGTATCTAGAACAGGAGAAATTCTATTGTGCAAGGGGCTCAACCAAGATTTAATGCCTACATGCTTGCCATGGTGGTCGATTTACATTTGGAGTTTCATTCAACTTTGAATTTGTTTTAAAAAAATAAATTATTGATAGTGAGGCTTGCACTTCTTCTATTGAAATGGCATATTTTACCTTTTTCAAAATTCCTCTCGTGTTTTGACTTTTTTTTTTCCCTTCAAATTCTGTATTTGTACTAAATTTGTTAATTTTATTAATAATAAAATACTAGAATGAATTTTTATTTTGCCAATAAAAAAAATTAGATAACAATATATACATCAATATTTTTATAATATTTAATTGATCTTATTTAGTATTTTTATAGGTGGATCAGCTTAATTTTTTATTTTTAACAAATTTACATGTTTTTACTTTTTTTTTTTTTTGGTAAGAATACATGTTTTTACTTGCTATTGAAATAATGAATAAAAAATTTGGTACCAGTTGCATTGACACAAAATAAACAATATGTATTAACTAGTCATTCTCTTAAACCATATTTTTTTTTAAAGCTTGATAATATTGACAAGATAAGTAATTTATATAAATAGTATTTGTTTAGATTGGTTCTTTATTTCCAATTTGACCCAATTCTTTATAGTTTAAATTGAAAGCGACAACATTTAAAATGTTCCTGTTTATTCCCCATCATAAAAGGAAATACAAATATTGTTGTGCTTCATTTTTGGGTCAAGTCTTCTAGTCCACGTGTAGTTAGCTCCTTGGTCTACAAAAGAGAATAGCCAGTCAAGAAGGGTCCCAGTGAGGTCTTCAGCATTTCTTTTCTGATGACTAAGTGAGCCATAATTGTTGAGAAAACTCTCTCTCCTCCTTTATTTACAAACTCCAAAAATGTATGAAAATGGTTTAAACTGGGTGTATGTGAAATGAAAAAAAAAAAAAAACAAAAGACCCAAAAAGGAATGGTCGAGCTCCTTTGTAGTGACTTGGTGTAAATAGGTATTCAATAGAGAGAAAGAGCGCTCAATATTATCCTAAAAAAAAAAAAAAAAAAAAAAGGAGGAAGAGGGGGTGTGACTTCCCAAAAATGAAAGAGATAATTTTCTTATTACCTTCTCTTTTCCTTAAATAATGTAAGGGTATATGTCCTACATCATCATATTATGACAAATGTCATGAAGAGATGTAGGTGGGGATTTTAAGATATGAGATGGACCCCACTTGAAGATTCCCTTCCCTCACCTTCACGTGACCCACACACCCGCACTCTAAGGCCTACCCTTAGCCTGAAGACTTGAGCTATTTGTATCTTATGTGTTATTTATTTAGCTATATAGCCTCTATTATTTTGGAGCCCAAGCATTTTGTAGCGCATTGTAAAAAACCTCACACGAAATATTAGGAAGAATACTACTTAAATAAAAATTTAAAAATTTTCTAGAAAGATGTGAAACTTTAATATGAAAGTATATATGGATTAGCAAAAAAACTAAAAATAAAATAAAAATGCATACAAATAAAAGTATGTCATATTAAGAAAAAGCTTACATGTCCTTTTTTTTTTTTGGTTAAATATACTTTAGTATCTTTATTATTCAATTGTTCAAGTTAGAGTTTTTAAAATTAATTTAGACACTTATTATATAGTATNCACTTAAATATATTTAATTTTGCAAAAAAAAAATAAATTATAATCTGGTCAAATTGGGTTAGCTTTAATAGATTTGTCGCAATAGAGTCACAACTCCTTAAAATCCATTTTATTAATTTTTGCTAATTTATTGAAATTGAAAAAAAAAATTAGATATTGTCTTTCCTCTTATGGAAGCTTAAAGTTTTTATTTATAGGCTAACTTAGAATTTTGGTAGGAAGAAAATATAATTAAAAGATATTATAGAGATATGATAAAAATTAGGCTTTTTTGCGTTTATGGTACTTTACAGACTTAGCTTTTATGTTTGTTTTTTGACAGTATTGGTCTCATATGTTGACAAAATTTGCACTGTATGGTCCTTATCTATTTTCCATTTCAATTCCATTAAAGAACTCCATGTGACTTGCACATGTCAATGGCAAACCTTGTCATTTTAGAAAAATTGTTCTCTCACTCTCGCCTCTCATCTTTCTTCTTTTTCTCCATCAATAACCAACTCTCCTTTCTCTCTCTCTCTCTCTCTCTCNGTGACTTGCACATGTCAATGGCAAACCTTGTCATTTTAGAAAAATTGTTCTCTCACTCTCGCCTCTCATCTTTCTTCTTTTTCTCCATCAATAACCAACTCTCCTTTCTCTCTCTCTCTCTCTCTCACCTCTCTTCTCTCTCTGTTCACAACGAGCAACCCAACCAAAGACTCATGGTTCTTTGTTTTGGGTCACAAATGGTCCCAATAAAAGAACAACGTTTCGAGCCAACTTCGAGTCTAAACAGCACGACAAAACACCACAGTTTTGTAACTTTTCATAATTTTGTATTTTATTGCAAAAATTTAAGATTCATTTTAGCTTTTGTTATTTAAATGCATTACCATCCAGACGAATGCAGATGAAACAATTGCGAAGTGCTTGTTTTATTTAATGCTTATATATATTATATATATATTATTATTATTATTATTATTATTATTATTATTTGTCATTCAAGAAAAAAAGCTACGGAAGAAAATCAAACCATGTTCCTATGAATGGAGAGAAAAGAGAGGTGAAGTGAAGAGAGAAGAGGGAATTTTTTAATCTGTTTTTTTTTTTAAATGGTTTTTTGAATTTTGATTTGGACTTTAATGGAATTGGAAACCCAATGAATCAAATTTTATTTGATTTTGAATGGAGAGAGAGAGAGAGAGAGAGAGAGAGAGAGAGAGAGAGAGAGAGAGAGAGAGAGAGAGAGAGAGAGATGATTTTTTTCCTATATATAGAGGGCGAGAGAGGAAGGAAGAGAGACAAAGAGTCTTCAAAATGACATGTTTGCCCCTGGCATGTGACCTGCACATGGGATAAACTAACAAAATACAAACGGAATCATTTAAAGGACTAGTGAATGCTAATTTTATCATACATATGGGACCAATACTACCAAAAAACAAACATAAAAGGTAAATCTGTAAAGGACCCTAAACATAAATGACTATAGGTGCAAAAAAGCTTAAAAATAAACTACTATAATTAGAATCTCCTAGTCATATCTAAATTGAATCCACACAATACCAGTTTGATTGGACCACAACTGAATCTTAATTGTTATATAATTTGGATAGTTTAGATATAAATTTATTTTTTAACCAAATATATATATATGGCAGTGTCAAATTATCCCACACACCAAATCTTCCAAATATATGATTTGTTGACCAACAATTGTTGTGGAGAACTGATTGTTCGGATTTTATATGGTTACATGCAACGAACATGATTCTAATTTAACAGAATTTGTTATATTTAATCATATTTGACCGGATTGTAACTTTTTTTTTTTAAATTGAAAGTATTTAGGTGTTTAAATTAATTATAAAGACTCCAATTTGAATATGATTTGACCACTACTGAATCTATACAATACCAGTCTAATTTGAACTACTGAATCCTAATTGTTATATAATTTGGATAATTTAGATATACATTTATTATTTGACCAGATATATGTATATATATATATATTACCAAATGATGAGTGAAAATTAAGTGATATAATTAAGGATAAATATTAGATGAACAGTAGTATGAATAGTACTTTTTATGAATAGTAAGAAAACAATTTTTGATTAAGTACGTGGCGTTGTTGTACACCAAAACACGAGGATCAAAGCCTCTAGGTTATGGTTTCCAACCTATATACTTAATTATTGAAAAATAAACTTTTATTAACTGAAAAATAAAATTACAACTAGTTTACTTACATGAAATTTAAAACTTGAAAATTAAAACTGAGAATTGAAAATTACAAGTGACTCTCTCTCAAAACTCTCCTAAATTTCTTCAAAAAATTTTCGATGCTTAACTCTTCAAACTGAGGTCTTTTATAGATGAGGTTGTTGACTGTAGCTTCTTTTTCTTTCGGTGAGTAATGATAGCCGAATCTTTTACTTTTACTTTTGTCAGGGAATCTGCTTTTACCCTTGGTGAATCCACTTTTACTTTTACTCTATCGGGAATCTACTTTCGGTGAGTGACTGATGGAGGTAAATCTACTTTTACTTTTACTTTGTCGGGAATCTACTTTCGGTGAGTGACTGATGAAGGTAAATCTACTTTTACTTTTACTTTGTCGGGAATCTGCTTTCGGTGAGTGATTGATGGAGAGTTTTAATCATCTCCGAGATCAAATGGGCTGAAGTCATATGGGTCTTGACTATCTTCATAATCGGCCCAATTAATTTTTTCTTTTTTCTTTTCTTTGTCTGTTTGGGGAGATGAAGCTTCTGATTCTTCATCGGATTCCTTTAACTGGGCAGCTTGCTGGAGTAATTGTTCTGCCATCTGAAGTAGTTCTTTTTTGGTCTTTGATTGAGATGATGATGGTGACTAAATAGTCTCTTTCTTAGCTGGCTCGGAGGGGAATTCGAGTAGAACCTGACTGGATATTCTTTCTACGTTGAATTTATCCCACCATTTTACTGAATTAGATCTCCATACTAGATCATCTTCACTAGCATAGGACCATTTGAATATCCAAGGGATTTTGTATTTGGACATGAATACCAATGTTCCCATGAATTTTTCTTCTTGTTTGGAAGGCTGGTATTTTTTGAGAAAATATTTAAAATTTTCTTGAAGCTTGACTGGGAAGTGAGAATGTTCCAAACTGTGATCAGACCACCATTGGAAGAGCCAGCTTGGAAAGTTCCTTCTGAACTTGTGGTCCCAGTTGATGAACCATGAGTGACTAAATAATTCATTCTGGTAGAGGAAAACATTTTCCCAGGCATCAATATAATTATAATAAGTAAATGGTAATTCCTCAATTGTTTTGAATGTGGCTGGAGAAGCATCCCATTCGTGTAAATTTAAAATTTTATGAATAGTTAACTTATGGTATAATAATTTTTTATCTTGACCATGGATTGGGCTGATCTGGACTGACTTGGTTTTTATCAAAATATCTGTGTAGAATCTTAAGGTTTTACTTGGGTGACCTGGTACATAATGGAAATTAGGTGGAAAGAATGCTTTGGCTAATTGATTTGGATTTTTTATTTTTTCATGGACTGGTTCAATATAAAACAAAGAATAACTTGATATTGGATGGTAAGGTGACTGGGGTTGTCTTTGACTTAAAGGTGTAAAAGGCTGACTTGGAGTTACTGCATATGGGTCATATGATGTTACTAAGGCTGATTGGTAATTTGGCCTCGTTGGGTCTATAGTAGTAAATAGGTTAAAACTGGAAATTGGTTTAGGTGATTCTAATTTAACTAATTGTTGTTTTGATTGACTAGGGGTTGATGACCCCAAATTAAGTTAACTAGGGGTTGATGACCCTGGTTTACTGGTTGATTTCTTCTCTCTGCCATGATCCTTTCCCTGTAGAAACTCTCAGGTTAAGAAATCAGGAATACTATTTTTATCTCCTTGTATGTATTCAATATTAAAATCAAAAATATTTAATATAGACTGCCATCTAGCAAAAATTTGTTTTGAAGCAATGTTTTTTACATCTTTTTCTAAAACATATTTAGCAGATTTGCAATCAATTCTTAATAAAAAATTTTGATTTAATAAATCATCTTGAAACTTTGAAATACATAAAACAATTGCTAAAATTTCTTTTTTAATAGTGCTGTAGTTATTTTGAGAAGAAGTCCAAGTTCCAGAATGAAACCGGACAATGTGTTCTGGTGATTCATGGGTGAGTTTTTGAAGAAGTATTCCTCCGAATCCAATTTCAGAGGCGTCAGTTTGAACTATTTTAAATGAATTATCTGAGGGTATCCCTAAACCGGGCAATGATTTAACATAACTTTTAATTTCTTGAACTATGGAAGTATGTTTTTTCTGTCCAAGGTTCTGAATTATTTTTTAACCTATTAAATAAAGGTTTACATTTGGCTCTAAGATTCTCATAGAATTCTGCTACGTAATTAAGTGATCCTAAAAATCTTTGTAATTGGGTTTTATCTAAAATTTGGTCTGGGAATTTATCTGCAAATTAAATGGCCCTATTTATAGGAGTAATTTGACCCTGATAGATGTTAAACACTAAAAATCTTATTTTTGTCTGAAATAATTTTATTTTTGAGGCTGAAACTACTAATCCATTTTCTTTAATTATTTTAGCAAACTTATTTAAATGTTTCCAATGTTATTCAATTGACTGAGAAAATACAAAAACATCATCTATATAAACTAATGTAAATTGACTATATGGATTAAATATTTCATTCATTATTTTTTGAAATTCACTGGGTGCATTTTTTAATCCAAAAGGCATTACATTCCATTCGTAATGGCAAAATGGTGTTACAAAAGCTGTCTTGTATCTATCTTGATTATTAATTTGTATTTGCCAAAATCCTGACTTCATGTCAAATTTTGAAAATATTGTAGCCTGAGCTATCCTTTTAATTAAATCTCTTTTATTAGGGATTGGGTATCTAATCCATTCTAGGACTTCATTAAGTGGTTTGTAATTGATTACTAATCTTGAAACTCCTCTTTCTAATTCAGCTTGTTTTTGAACATAAAAATCCGAACAGGACCAAGGTGATTTACTATTTCTAATGATTCCTTTACTAAGTAATTCTGAAATTTCTTTTTTACAAAAATTTAATGTTTCTTCATTCATTTGAATGGGCCTAGCTTTGGTTGGAATTTTCTTTTCATCAAATGTTTTAATATAAGGTAGATCTACTATATGTTTTTTTCTGTGCCAAAAAGCATTTGGTAAATCTGAGCATACTTCTTTAATTAATTTTTCTTCAAATTGTTTAATTTGTTGCTGTAAGGTTTTATTTATTAATTGTTCTTCTATCTTTGCATATTTAATTTCTTGTTGTAAAGAATTCAAATGATTAACTTTTGAATTTATTAAATACAAATTCTTTGAGATTGAATTTTCTTTTAAGATATTAATTTCATTCATTTTTGTTTTAGTAATGAATTCAAATATTACCTTTTCTCCTATTGGTTGACTAATTATGCTATCATTTTCTATTGTAAATGGATATAATAGAGTGATAAATGGCATTCCTAGAATTACTTTATCTGTTATGTTTTTTATTAACACAAAAGATGTTTTGAAACATATATTGTTTTGACATACATGTGCATTATTTATTTCATATTTTAACTGCATTTTACTACCATTTGCTGAGGATAATCTTTCTTTTGATTTTTCAAAGTATTTAGATGGGATTATTCCTTCTTGAATACAATTTAAATCTGCTCCCAAGTCTACTAAATCATATGTTGTAAATTGGAAATCTTTTATTACTATTTTTATTTTAATATGCCATTTTCTGTATTTTAAATGCTGTATTCTTGCCATACAATGATGACTATCTGTTTCTTCTTCTTCATTTTCTCCTAAGTTTATTTTGTTGTCAATTAAACTTGTAAGTTGTTGTTCTAATTCTATGGTTTGAATTTTCAATTCTTTAATTTCAGTTTTTAATATCTTAATTTCTTGGTATAAATCTGTTACTGTTAATTCTTTATGTTTATTTTTGAATTTGTTTAGTGTTTCTGTTAATCCAATTTTTGGTTGTGTTTTTACAATATTATCTTGATTTTTATCCTAGCTTTTAATTATCATTTCTTTATATCTTTTTAAATATTTTATTCTATCTTCAGAGTTTTCTATGTTACTTAATAATTCTAGAATAAGGTCTCCATCTTCTTCTTTGTTTAATACATTTACTATTTTACCTAGACAACAAGTATCTTGGCATCCTATGTTAATATCTGTATTATAAGAGGATCTGCTAGACTCTGACTCACTGTCACTGGATGTATTAGCTAATTCTAATTCTAATTCAGTATCTGTGTTTTGTAGTTCTAAAGCGGTAATTAATTTTTGTTTTTCATCATCTTCTATTTTTAACTGATTAATTATTGATTTAACCGTGCATTTATTAGCATAGTGGCCGTATTTATTACACTTATAACACTTAACTTTTTCTTTTGAATATTTGGGTTTTTCTTTTTTATAGAATTTCTCCTTATAGAATTTTTTAGGATTTTTATCCTTATAATAATTCCTATAATTATTTCTATTTTTGTAATGTCTAAGGGTTTTTCAAATTTTTATCTTTTACTGGTTCTACTATGTCTTCTAAAAGGGGGTAAATCATCTATACCGTATTGAGTACAGAATATACTTAATTCATATCTTGTTTTACTTTTTTCTTTGTGTAATTGTTTTGTTATTTTCATATCAATACACATTTTTAATCCTTCTTTTTTGATTAATGAAATTATATCTCCGTAGGTTAAAGAACTATAATTAATGTATCCTTGTTCATTACTAAGTATGTCTCTAATTTTGTGAGAAAATAAATTAGGTAATCCATTAATGAATTTTTCTTTCCAAAATGGTTGGTTACTATCTTCTCTCATCATTACTTTTCTTGTAAATACTGTTGCATACCAATCGAAATCACTTAATGTTGGACATTTTAAATTTGTTAATTGATCATGTAATCTAGTAGATACATCAGTAGGTGTTCCTATAAAATGTTTAATAATTGTATATAATAATGTATTAACTCCATATGGTACTCCTAGACCTATTGATTCATCAAATATAGGAATACCGTCTTCATCTTTTTTAACTGCATAAATTATTGAGTTTTTTGAATCTTCTATAAGGTGTTTTTCCCACCAAGAATGTAATACTCCGGTGAAGCCTGTTACTATAAGTTCAACTATTTCATTTTGTTTTAAATCATAGTTTTTTAAATAACAATTAGCAGTCATTGACATATGATTTAGTTTATTTAATATTTCTTGTTCTGATAAATCATCAATGTTCCATTCATAAAGCTTATCTGGAGATACTAAAAATTGAATTTTACTGGAATTTTCTTGTATATCTAAAGGTAATGGTTTAGGTGTCCAATCTTTGGTTGGTTTTATATATTTCTTTTTAATTCTCTCTATGTTTTGTTGTGATTTTTTAGATTCAGACTCACTAGTAGTATTGGGGTTGTCATGTATTACTGATAATGAAGATGTGGATTCTTGTTTTGTTTGATGAATGAGTTCATCAATTTGTTTAATTTTTAGTGAAGGTTTGTTTTTCAGTTCAGAAAATTTCATTAAAGGTGGTTGGGTTGTTTTAGCCGGTTTCTGAATATTTTGAGTTTCTTTTACTTCTAAATTTTCTAATTGTTTTCCTATTGTAATTAAACTTTGATTAGTATAATTATTTTGTTCGATTATTTTTTTAATTTCTTTTGATTGTTCTTGTTTTTCGTTATGGACTTTAAATGGTGATGTTATTATGGGTGTATTTTGGTGTGTTATGATTATCTCTTCTGGTGGAGGAGTGGTAGCAATGATTATTGTTTTGTCTGATTTGACCCATTTTTCTTTTGTTAAAGTAACTAAAGATTTTTCATAATAATTTTCTAAAAATTTAAAAAATTGTATATTAGTTTGTAATTGGATCATTAATTGTTTCCAGTTTTTCCATATTCTATCTTTTTCATTTTTCTCATATTTTTGTCTATATTTCATTAATTTTTCTTTGTTAGATGATGACATCATTTCTGTATCTAATTTTTTCCAACTAGGTTTAAATTCTTTATTAATTGTATTTAATTTTGGATCTATAAAATCAGATTCTGTAGGTAATGAACTTCCTTCATTTCCATAAACTGGCTAAGTTACTTGAGCTTTTGTTTGAATTGATTTTAATTTTAATTTCTTAATTTCTTCTTCTAATTCTTTAATTTTCAATTTTTGCAATTCTTTTTCTAAATCTTGGTCTCTTTTATTTGTATCTTCGGTTGATATAGATTCAATCCTGAGTGTGTGACTAAAGGATCTTCTAGATGTAGATGCAGATTGTTTATCAAATGATATTTTTACAGTTCCATCTAGATATTGTTGTATAAGATCATTATTTTCTAATGTATTTTGTACTGGTCTGTTTGGTAGTTCATTTAGTAAGGTCCATTCTGATGGAAGTGTTATGTCTGTCCATTTTATTGGTTTTGGTACAGTAATTTTTGTATTTTTTAAAATTGCTTTGGATTAATAATGTTTGTCCTTTACTAGTATTTTTCTTTGCTTTAAAATTCATAATTGTTCCTGATAATTTGTAATTTATTCTATATATTAAGGCTAAGGGTTGTCTTCCTTCCATAACTTCATAACCATTGGTTTTTATATTTAAAGTTAATATTTTGAGAATATATGGGTCTGTTAAGCTAACTGTAAAATCTGGGTAACAATTAAAATGAACTGGTCCATTACATAAACTAGTTTCAACTATTCCTAAAATACTATCATTGTATTGTAGAAATGAGGCGTCTCTAAGACATAATAGTATTGATGCATTTAGTCCTATTTTTGTTAATGGTTTAACTCCTATTTGAACTAATCCTATATGTAGGAAATTATAACCATCTTTTCTGTGTTTTTTTATCATATCTTTATCAAATAATTGACATGTTTCATGTTCTTTACTGATAGCATATGTTTTTTCTACTGTTTTAACATGTGATTCACTCTTAAATGTTGCTAATGACCATTTTTGTTTATGATAAATTTCATTATGATTAACTGGGGGTATTGTCCATTTATGAAAATCTAAGTCTTCATCATTATCTTCATTGTAACTATAATGTTCTTCATTTATTACTTCTGGTATTTCATTAAACATATTTGAAGAAGTACTAGCTCTACTAGTTCTAGAACTAAAGGAATTTGATCTAAATAATCTACTCATGTTGCTATTCTAAATATTCATAAAACATTGATCTACTTACCTCTGACTGTATTGCTCCATAAATCACTATCCTCTCATGCCTTTCCGCTCATGCCTAACCTGGACTTATTGTTCGGGTGAAGGATAAACAAAGCAAACAAACAGAATTAGAAAGATAAATGAATAGGAATAGATAGAAATGAACTTGAATAACTTACGAAGATCGAAAACACTTATGGCTCTGATACCAAATGCTTTTTGGCACAGAAAAAAACATATAGTGTATATATATATAGTGTATATATATATATATATAAGTGTGAAATTATCCCACATTCCAGATCTTCCAAATATGTATTTGTTGACCAACAATTGTTGTGGAGAACTGATAGTTCGAATTTTAGGCAGTTACATGCAATGCACATGATTCCAATTTGACAAAACTATTATATTTAACCCTATCTAACCGTATTGTAACTTCTTTTTAAAAATGAAAATATCTAAATTTTCAAATTAATTATAAAGACTCTAATTTGAACAAACTGAATAATAAAAGATACTCAACTATACTTATTTTTTTTTTGGAATAATATAATAAGCATTAAACAAAACAAGAAAATATCAGTTGTATGAAAATATCAATTTATTTCCATATATTAATTCCAAATGCAAAGCAGTATGAAGGAGAAATTGGAATTTCTTCACTAATTCCCCCATAAACAATAAGCATTAGTTCTTCTATTATGTGAATGAGAGTTAGAACCTAAAGCATAAACCAATAAAGAAAGCAAATCCAACACACATTCCTACCAAACAAAAGGCTTAATATTTTCCAAAGTTTTTACCCTCATAGACTTGATAAAGCTGCCAATTTGGTGGTGCAACATTATCTGATTGCACCATCCTTCCATCAGCAGCAATTACTTTGAAAGATAAGCTCTGCCCCTGTAATTGTTCCCAAGTTTGCCAATTTTGGCCCCAATTCCGTGTCATCTGTATCCATTCAGTTTTGGAACCTTTAATTTTCACATCAACAACTTGGCCAACCCCTCCTACATTGTACACTAACACAAGCAACCAATATGGATTTCCCTTGAGCTCAAACTTAATTCCACTTTTCTTGTAGCACATCACTCTGCGGTAAACAACCGGAACAATCCCAGCTTTATATTCAGCTATTTTAACGAACATTGGCATGGAAAGGTCAAAGTGTTTTTTAGGCGGATTGCACCATGTTTCTTTTGTTTTTGTGTAGTTTGGAGGGCAAAAATTCGTCGCTGTTACTCTGATTGCTTCTGCATTCTTTTTGCACCATGCTGATTTTACACAAATTATTTGAAAGCAAGCTCCGCATGTAGCTCCTTGATTGAAGAGTGTAGTGCTTAATGCTGTTGTTTCAAGGCCATACCCTTGTTTGAACAGATCTCCATACCCACAAGCCCCCTCTGAAATATTTGAAAATGTCATCTTCGTATATATCTAATTATCAAACTTCTATTAATGCTTTCTAGAGTTTTGAATTATATGTCACAAAATATAAACTTATAAAATAAAAAATACAAATAAAATAAAACGAAATTAATGTCACTAACTCATGGTTTCGGCACACGTCATGTCTCCATAAAATGTTGCTTGAGCAAAATCCCAACCTTGACCAAAATTCTCAATGCAATCATAGAGGCTGCTGGTGATTACCAGTGTCAAAGCTATCATGGACAAACCAACCAATGACTTAGGGATAGTCATTTTAGCTCAGATTATTCTAAAACTATTTGTATTAGTTAGAAGTGGCTGTTAGATTTGCATTTATATAAATATTGTACTGAGTTTTTTTTTTCTTTTTTTTTAAATAAAAAAAGTGGGGAGCATGGTATAATGTATAAAAATAAAACTGAACATAAAATAAAAAATAGTGGCAATAAATTAACTTCCCCTACCGTAAAGAAGAGAAACATAGATGCATTTGAAACCTGTCAAAAGAATGAGATATCATGATATCTTTCTTTAAAAAAGAATGTGGCTTTTAGTTATGGCGGAATTGAATGTCCATTAAACAGAGATTATAGTAATAATTGAATTAATTGATAAGTTAAATTATACTAGATTATAATAAATGGAGGTAGATCGTTTATTACATATGTGACAGTTAATGTGGAGGATCATGAGTTGAAATATGCCACATGATGCAAATCATATTGTCATAGATAAATATGGTACCAGACACAAAATAGACAACTTGTATTATTGATTGGTTCTTCCCTCCATCAAAACTTTATAAATATAAAAATAAAAGTACACCTAATAAAGAAGATATAATGAACTTTATCTTATAATATGCATCTAACAACCATAATAAATTAATTTACAAAATAAAACCGAAATTCCAAAAGAACAAAGAAATGGAAAAACAAAAAAAACACTTATTAAGTTGAAATATTCGATTCTTCAAAAGATCAAACTTATGAAATTATGAAATCTGAATCTATACCATCAACAATATCGCTGAATATAGACAATCATGGAGTTTGTTAGAAATGCATTCTCTATTTTATTGAGAAAAAATGTATTTATAAGTTTCATTCTTAATAAAATTTGTTTTGTTGTTGGTATGTAAATTGTAAGAGTCAACACAAGACAAATCAACCTATCAATCAAGAAATAATGCATTGACTTTTTTGTTTCAACCAACAATTGACACAAATAAGAAAGAGAAGCAATATTCTTACATGGATTGTTGATTACATCATACTTGTAATTATCTAATTGTCTTCTCAAATCTTATATTTTTCTCGAGAATAAAATTTCTACGCCAGAATTCAAATAGAATCTATAGAGAATGATTTAAATACATGAATATGATTTAATGCATCTCTAAGGGTGATAAGTTCCATTGTTTTCTTTGTAAATTTATAATTCAACTCTATCAACTAAAAATCTATTACAGCATTGAATATAATAAAAATGATAGTAATTTTCCACTGTAATATTATTTTTCTAGTGGCAAAAATGTTTTGTACCTTGTAACTATCACTAAAATTAAGAACATCAATGTCATAATTTTTACAAAACATTTTTTTGTTTATGAGTGGATTGAGCTGAAAGGTAAACTAATAATATTTTTTCTATTTTTTTGAGTAACCTTGAGCCCACCCTTGCCCTAGGGATGTTATGTCTCCTGAATACACTCACCAGCCCCTGCACTTTTCTAATATAATTTATATTGTAAAATGAGCCTCAACTCAAATAAGGTGCGACCTAAAGTTTTTAAAGAAGCTAAAAGAATTAATAAAAAATCAATCCAGGGAAAAATGAAGGACAGGATTCTTAATTTTACCTTTTACTTAATGTTTGAAAATTTTTGCACAGTTGAAGAGCCCACAAGCTTTGGAAGAGGTAGATTCCGGTTGTTCACTTTGTTCTTCTGCAGCTTTTACAATAAAATTGCAATCACGAAGCTCATCAAGAAAATTAACACAAAATATAACATTTAAAAAGTGATTCTCCTATATACAAGTTCAATATATGAGAACATAAATATTGAGATTGTTGTAATATTTGAAGGTTAATAATTACTCAGTTTTTCATGAATTAATTAACTATAATTAGTGTGTATATAACTATAAATATATGTCAATGAATATGAAAGATATCTCAATTAAAATGTACCTTCCGGCTCTGAACTAGTATATTCCTCTTGTTCGCTTTGTTTTTCTGAAGGTTTTACAAGAAAATTGCAATTTAGAAGCTCATAAAGAAAATTAGCACAAAATAAAACATTTAAATAGTGATTCTGCTATATACAACCGTTCAATATATAAGAATAAAAGTATTGAGATTGCTGTAATATTTGAAGGTTAATAATGATTACTTATTTTTTCATAATTTAATTAAATAATAAATACTATATATATATATATATGAAAGATTTCTCAACAACTCTTGCTGATCGGGTTCCTTTGTTCTTCTGCAGGTTTTACTATAAAAATGCAATTTAGAAGCTCATCAAGAAAATTACCACAAAATAAGCAATTTTAAAATGATTCTGCCGTATATACAAACTTTCAATATATAAGAAAATAAATTTTGAGTTTGTTGTCATAATATATATACCAATGAATATGAAAGATATCTCAATTAATTAAAATATACGCTTGCAAAAAAAATAATAATAATAAATAAAATAATTAAAATATACCTTTTGACTTCGCCAACAATCTGCAAATCTTAGGATCGGCTCGGCATCTTTCCAGTAACATGGGACATTCTCTAATTTTCAGTTTTTGTAAAGAGTTGAGGGAATCTATCCCTTCAGGCAGTGATTTCAATTTGGGGCATCTCTTAATGGATAATTTCTTTAGCAATTTGAGGTTGCTGATGCAGTCCAGAAAAGATTCCAAATTATGACAGTCAGAAATCTTGATTTCTTGGAGGGTGGTAACTTGTTGAAGCCGTTGAGGGAGAGAAACCATTTGTCGTAGATGTGTCAATGTCAAATGAGAGAGACTTGCAAGGTCTTTCCACAGAATTTCATCATTACCATTTGACATGTTGAACTCCTTCCACCCTTCAATATTGAGTCGTTGAAGCGAAGTGAGATGGTGAAGACATGAAGTTTTCAACTCCGAACATTTTGAAATCGTCAGCTCCTTGAGGCAAGTGAGATTTTCGAACCCAACTTCTAAATTATGCAGATCCGCATACTGTTCAATATGCAGAGATTTCAAATTGGAGAGAGGAATGGAGGATGAGGAATAATAAGAATAAGAAGTTGAGGAGGATGGTTGGTCTGATTCTGTTGTTGCTCCTCCACCCCCCACATTCACCTTCATCTTTAATGTCTCTTTCAGTGGCTTTATGTTTGTGTTTATAAGAAAAAGACCTTCCTCTAGATTTGGGAAAAGAGGCATGGAAATTAGGTTGGGACATTCCCAAATCATCAAACCAGAAAGACAGGGAAAGAAAGGTAGCACCACATCAACATCATCATCTACTTTCCACCATCCTTTCAGATTAGGCAAATTCCATAGCATGAGGTATCGTAGTGATGGAAAGAATGGCGAAGATGTTACATCTACAATATTATCATCACTGGACACGTACTCCAGAGCAGGCAAATCAAGTAAGTCCAGTTTTTTAAGATTTGGGAGATGACTCAAGGCCCCCACAAATAGGCATCCTTTATGTCCACGTAATAAAAAGCTGACAAGATTATGGAGGGAGCGGACACAATTTAATAACACATCACTGAAATAGGGACCCATTAAAGATAATTGTTTAAGATTTGGAGGTGGCAACAGATCATCTTCGCACTCATCTACTATTCTACCCATGATATTTAATTCCAAGGACCGAAGATATTGTTTACTCTTCAAATTTGCACTTTTACATTCTATCCCATCTTTTTTAACTACAATTTCCAGATGTTCTCTCAAACTGTTCAGATTTTGAAGTTCACTTAGCTGTCCACTATCCTCCAAGTTCTCACTCAGCAAAAATACAGTTAACGTCTGTAGATTACTCATCTGACCTATTCCACATGGCATATGACTCAATGCCCAACAACCTCGGATATCAAGATGCCGAAGGTTGACTAGTTTTGCAATGTCTTTTGGTAATGCACGAAGATTCTTACAGCAAACCAGAAGTAGCGTTTGCAAATTCCACAAACTTGTAATACAGTCGGGCAATGCCTTCACATTCTCATTATGTGAAAAATTAAGATATCTAAGATGCTTCAACTTACCAATAGAATTTGGTATTATCTGTATATTTTCATCATGAAATTTCAAAGTTCGTAGGAACATAAAATTCAAGTCAACTTTATTAATTGATGAGTCAAAGGTTCCTTCTCTATGCAAAACATAAGGATGATTGCCATTTTTAGGCAGAAGAATTGTTCTAATCCTTTTTGCCTTAGCCAACAATGCTGGTTGTGGTCTTGCCTCATAATTAAATGATACATGATGAGTTTTTTGGTTAATTTTAGCAACATAGCGATCATATAAATTTAGCAAAATGCATTGTGTATCAACGACTGACACTGCAAGGTCATGCATACAATCATGCATTTTGCAGCGTCCTATATCATCCTCAAAATAACCATCTATATCAACTCTTTCAAAAAAAGATCTATAAAGCAAAACCTTAAAATATTGATAGCCTATGTCCTCCGGCTGTTCGTGCTCATTTGATAACTGAATGAATCCTTGAGCCATCCAAAGCTTTATTAGGTCTTGCACATCAAAAATATGATTTTTAGGGAACAAACTGCAATAAGCAAAACAATGCTTCAAATGCGATGGGAGATGATCATAGCTCAACTTAAGCCTCGGTGTAATATCTTTATCATATTGGGATATTGTGGAAAGTTCCTTGACTTTGAAAGATGACCACTCTTTGAGATCTTTAGAATACAACATGCTTGCAATGCTTCTAATAACTAAAGGAATTCCTCCACACTTCTTCATAATCTCTTTTCCAATCTCCATAATATTAGAATCTTTTGGCTCTTGTCCGTGCATAAATGCCAATTTTTTAAACAAACTCCAGGACTTCTCCTCATTTAAAGATTCTAAACGGTAAGGTTGTTCGTCCGGGCCATTTATAATGTGTGCAACCTTTTCATCACGCGTGGTGACTATTATTCTACTTCCATTGGCACCATCTCTTAACAAGTTTTCCAACTTCAACCATTTTTCACGAATATTCTCATTTTCACTATCCCATACATCGTCAAGCACAATGAGGTATTGCTTTCCTTTTATTTTTTCTCGAAGATCTTTTTGCAATTGGTCCATTGAAATATTTTCAGTACTAGATCCTTTCTTTTTTACTCCTCCAAATTCAACAATTTGCTTGGCAATTAACTTCACATCAAAAACCTTAGGTACATTCACCCACACTACTAGATCTTTAAAATGGTCTCGAACCTTTGCATCGCTGCTGACAATCTGTGCAAGCGAAGTTTTTCCTAAGCCTCCAACACCAACTATGGGAACGACAACGATATTTTTCTTGGTTTCCATATCAAACAAACGTTTCACGATTTCAAATTTCTCATCATCTCTCCCAACAATATTTTCTTCCCGTTCAAATGAGTGTTCTTCCCACTCTGCAATCACTACTTGACGCTCTTGAAGGCCCGTCACTAAATGGAAGTCAGCTCTATCCTTTGCAATTGCATCTAGTTTCTTCCTAAGATCCCTTATTTTTCTACCCATCTTGTGGCGAAAAGCAAACTGGTTAGAAGATGAGCAGAAAATTCGTACCTCTTTGGCAATTTTATTCCCAGCAGTAGTCATCGCCTGGCGTCGCAAAGCTTCAGTAGAGAACTCGTCCACCAAGTCGTCAGCTTCGTAAACAGCATCTTCGAGCCTCATCAGCCATGTTTTGATTTGTTCATCCTGCACTTGCTTCTTCTCTGCATCAACAAGAACACTTTTGATTGTTAAAATGGTTTTTTCAAGCTGCTGACGTTCATCTTCAACGCCCCACAACAAGGCAATCTCTTTCACAGTAGCTTTACCCAATTGCCCAATAATCCCCTCTGCAACGCTGGAAAGGATAATATCGGCCATGGGATTGAAAACAAAGAGAAAAATCGAATGTTGAAGCTCGAAAATTGGAGAATGATAATGATGATGGTGTGAGAAAGAAAGATAGAGCAATTGGAAATTTGAGATAGAGATATGATATTGTTGTGACTTGTGAGGACACAAATGGAGCTTCACTTGGCTTATTAGGCAGATACGCGTTTGATTGCTGGCATTAAATTATTGTACTCGATTTGAGCATATTATTTTGTCAATAATTTTCAAACAATATATATATATATATATATTAGTTTTTCAATAATATCATATTTACCAAATTATTAAATTTATTATAATATTTATTTATTAAATAATATAGCAAAAATGATCTAAAAGTTCACTTATTAGTCCATAATTATTTAAAAGTTTAGATTAACCAATATTAGTTCATATTTATTTAATTGGTTTAAGCTTTTATTTATTTATATTTACTTATTAATATTTCAATTATATGAATATATATATTTATCATTTAATAAATAAATTTAATAAATATTTTTAATATATAAAGCACTGCTCTTGTTTTTCAAGACCATATTATTTTTTTAATTTGTATTGTTATTGTTATTATTGTATTTTATTTTAGTTTTTCTAGTATTTTTTGAATAAAAAAATTTAAATTTAAAAAGTATAGAACAAATTCCAAAAGCATTAAAGTAAATGAAGTCATCCTCCTCCTTTGAAGATCCCTGGTACAGGGCAAAGAATCCTCCAAACTGACACCAGTGGCGATTATTGGGGGGCTCTTCTCCTTGAAGAAGATGAACACGGGAAAAAACATTATTGTGGTCATGCTAGTGGACAGTTTTCTCAAGCAGAAAAGCACTACCACACAATCTACAAGGAGATCCTTGCTGTGAAATATGGTATCAAGAAATTCGAATTCCATCTGCTTGGATACCATTTTTTAATCAATATGGACAATTCGTCCTTTCCTAAGGTCCTTGATTTTAAAAATAAAGTTCTTCCTGATAAGCAGCTCCTTCGTCTCAAGGATTGGTTCTCCAAATATGATTTTGCTGTCAAACATCTTAAGGGACGAGAAAATTTGATCCCAGATCTTCTCTCACGGCCTTCTCCTATGAAACTCGTCTCTCACATATCTTCCTTTCCCCTGGTCATGATGGCCAACCCCCCTCATCTTCCTGATCAAGCAACCATCCAGAGAAACCTTCCTTCTGACCTTAATGACCATTTCCCTCCTCACATCATCCTTGCTTACGCAAAGGAAAAGAGAAATATTTATCTGCACCATGTTCTCCATTGTTTTGATCAGCCCCACAGGACCTATCTCAGGAGTGACAAGCTGTATTCTACGGTTCCTTTTTACTTTGATCCACGGCTGACCTTCACAGATGAGCTTCTATGGTATTTATGGTGTTGCATAACAGAGCATTCTACTGCTCTTGTCTTCCCTACCCTTCCTCTTCTCGATCATTTGATAAATACCGGCAACCATGACTCCCTCCTCTGGACATTCTTAGAGTGGTTTCACGGCCTCCAATGGTGGAGAGAAGAGCTCTACAAGATTCTTCAGCACAAGAATTTATGGAAGCTACCGCCAGACAAACAGAAGGAGACATCCTCCATCTTCATACTTCATAGGCCATACTACTTTAACAAAACAACTGGCAAATTATGGGCTCAAGGAATGGCTTATGAGTGGGCTACTGTCTCAAGAACCCATTTATCTCCTACTCAGAAGACTTTACTCCAGGACTTCCTTCGAGGAATTAATAACCTTGATGTACCTTCAGGACCTGATGAGGTTTTCATCATCCCTGACTATCCTCCCTCAGGCCCAAATCCTGGAAGTCCCGGCCCATCAGGAACCCTTGACCTAGAACCTTCCAATTCTACTCCTATGGACCTAGGCCCTTCTGGTGACTTTGACAATCCTACAGAAAGGCCCGCTGTTTCCACTCAGACTTCTCCTAACTTTCAAGACTCTCTGTTCCAAGATTCCCAGGATCCCTATGACGATCATTTTGACACCTGGATGGATAACAATGTAGGACCTCAGTGGAAGACAGACAGCCCACGTGATACTACTACTGCACCCTGGTGGAAGGGCTTTGGGAGAAGTGCTTCTTTGGATTCGGATGACTCAGATTACAGGAATCTTAACGTGTCTCCCAGCCAGAATAGCATGTGATGCTTTCGGTGGCTTTTCCTTTTCACTTTTGCTTTTACCCTCATGTACTTGATTAGTCTGCTTTTACTTTCTGCTTTCTGCTTTTACTTTCTGCTTTTACCCCGGGTAAAAGTGTTTGTAATGATGCCTTCTCTGGCTATTTAAGGAGCCCCTTTCTCTCTTGTTTCTCAAGAGGAAAATCAAATAAAATTATCTGGTTTGCTATCTATGAAAATGTCTAGCTAAATTCTCTCTTTTCTTTCTCAAAGTTTCTTTACTATGTCTTGTTTATCATCATCAGAGATGTTATGAGTATGCTCTGTACTTGCCCTGCGAAAGAGATCTGGTGCATCAGAAAATACATTATACTATTATTATTAATTTCTTTGGGTCAAGTAAATACAATTATTGCTCCTATTTTCGAAAGCGGCATGTCAATAAAAAGAAATTAAAAATAAAAAGAAGAAAGAAAAGTAGTGCAAGCAGTTATAATTGATTGGGAAATTTTCTACCAAGTAGTGCAAGCTGTAATAATTGATTTATAACAAGCAGTAATAAAAGAAAGGGTAACTGGCGCGTGTAAATATATATATATATATACATATTTTTAAGTATAAGAAAAATATTGTTTATAAATAAAATAATATTATTTAAACAATGTAATATTAATAATATTATTTTATTTATAAATTATTTTATTTTATTTACAATAGTATGGTACAACTAGCTATACTATAACAATGTTATTTTATATACACGTAATATTCTAATTTGTACTGTTAGTATAAAACTTTTTTTTGGGTTTGATCTTCCATCATCTCTAAAAAGAAATCTTTTGGGAGACAAAGTGCAAATAAAAAATATAGACAAAGAATAAGAAAATATATAGATTGAAAGGCAAAAGTGCATCCACTACGCCAAAAATCTTAATCAGCGACACTAAATACACGACGAAGCAAAAGTTTGCGTCGCCAATACTGTATTATTGGAGACGCTGGCGTCGCCAATACTGGATTATTGGAGATGTCAGCGTCACCTTTAGTTCATTTTTTTTTTAATACTCAAGTAATTTAATCTCTTCATCTACAATATATAATTTTAAGAATTAAAATGTATATGAAAGGAAATACAGCTGTATACATATATAACATATCCATCATACAATTTGTTCACATAATTTTTATTAACTATGCAAACAAAGTATAGATATTGCATGCAAATTCTTTAAAGCTATTATATATGTCAATTTACATGCATGCATCAATAATTGACATAATTGTTGTTTTCAGTATGCACTATACATATATATTTATGTTTATATGATACCATATATGATTGATTTTACATTTTTGAACAATAATGTGAACTTATAAACAATGCATAAAAAAAAATTGAAGAATTAGGGTTATTGGCGACGCCAGCGTTGCCTTTAGTTCATTTTTTTTTTAATACTCAAGTAATTTAATCTCTTCATCTACAATATATAATTTTAAGAATTAAAATGTATATGAAAGGAAATACAGCTGTATACATATATAACATATCCATCATACAATTTGTTCACATAATTTTTATTAACTATGCAAACAAAGTATAGATATTGCATGCAAATTTTTTAAAGCTATTATATATGTCAATTTACATGCATGCATCAATAATTGACATAATTGTTGTGTTCAGTATGCACTATACATATATATTTATGTTTATATGATACCATATATGATTGATTTTACATTTTTGAACAATAATGTGAACTTATAAACAATGCATAAAAATAAAAATAAAAAATTGAAGAATTAGGATTATTGGCGACGCCAGCGTCGCCAATACTGTATTATTGGAGACGCTGGCGTCGCCAAGACTGGATTATTGGAGACGCCAGCGTCGACTTTAGTTCATTTTTTTTAATACTCAAGTAATTTAATCTTTTCATCTACAATATATAATTTTAAGAATTAAAATGTATATGCTGGAGTTGCAACAGTCTTCCATTCTAATGTATGCATGAATTGATATCAAATTCTAATGTTTAATAAATTAATATCTTCAGGCTATATAGCTAATTGTATTATTATAATTATAAATAATATACCATGTACGAAAAGTTATGGGAATGAGTTGATATAAAAATTTTGGTGAAAATTTATGGCGGGACAACTTCCCACCAACCCAAAATTTATGGTAACCTCTCTCCCCACTTCCCCCCCCCCATCTAACCGGCCCCAATTCCTTTTCCTCTCAAGCTATCTCCCCGCCGGAGTCAAACACAACCTCATATTTCACAAAAACAAACCCCCGCCGCCGCCGCCACTGCGGGACTGTCTTCCTCTCAAACTCTCTCCCCGCCGGACTGTTGGGCTCCATTACCGCCGCCTCCTGCCTCAAACGAGTATGCAACTCCTATATTATTTGACCAAATTTTTGTTAATATCATTGCTAAAAGATGGATAAATATTAATTATGTTAGAATAAATTGTTTAATATTGCAGAAAAGAGTCAGCTATGGTTTTTTCCGTACTGGTCATGGTACTATAACTTGTCTAATATTGCAATGGATTATTTGAGTTTTATTAAAACATTTGTAATTAATACCTTTTGTAGAGACCATTGGATGTTGGGTGTTGTTGACCCATACTTAGCAGTTGCATGGTTTCATGATGCGCTTCCGAAGAACAATCGTCAAAGAATGGCCGACTTTAGGAGTTTGTTGGATAGGTAAGTATGCATAATTAACTATATATGTGGATGATTATTAATAAAATTTAATAATTAATTGCTGATTTTATTTTTGGTGATTTATATAGCACATACTTGTCTTGGAACTATACATCCGATGGCCAAAAAAAAGTTCGGTACGAAAAACTTAGATGGCCTAAAACAAAGGTACATCAATAACATTTGTATATATAAATTTGGCTAAGATTTTTACACATAAGTATTTATTAATAATTATAAATACATATTAATATTGTTTGTCTAACAAAAAATTACTTACCTATTTAATATAATGATTAACTTGTTTTTTTGCATCACTTTTGTATAGACGATAAAACAACCAGGAAATACCGAATGCGGATATTATGTGATGATGATCATGCGGGACATTATAGTAAATAATGTTGCTCGAGAAAATTTGGCGGACATGGTAATAAAAATTATGCTATTTTTACACTCTAGTTAATACTTATTTTAACTACTTGTTTGGTATGTATGTGCAGTTCCAAGATAGTACTTGGACCTAGCAATATGTTGACCATTTTAGAGCCGAATGGACAGCTGCTCTACTCCCACTCATATCGTAGTAAGTTATATATATGTAGTACGTAGTTCCACTTGTATATACATACTTTTACATTACAAAACAATGTCACATTTAATTATAATACTTATGGAAATATTTAACTGCTTGTAATTCTGTTGTTCGCATTATTTGTACATATATATGTAATTTTGTTGTTTGCATTGTTTGAAAATATTTCCTTTTTCTTATATAATTTGTTATATCACTAGCTTGCCTATTGATTCTCATTTTTACTAAATTTAAGTCCATCATTCTATTGCCTATAATAGATAATTAAATTTAAATTTGTTTAACTTTAATTATTTATATTTATACATTTAAATTTCTTTTATAAAATATTCAAATAAGATTTAAAAAATCGTTTAATTAGTCAGTAAAATAAATTTGAATTATCCAGCGACGTCTTAAATAGGGATTTACTGCTGTTTTAAAAAAATTGTCTAATTAGTGACGAATTGCGTCGCCAAAAAATTGTATCAGCGACGAATAATTTTTGCGAAAAATGGTCAATTGCTGTCGCCATTCATGGTAAATTTCGACACAAATGGAGGAACAACCACGACGTGTTCTGAGGAACGGCGACGCATGCGTCGCACGTACGAGTGAAAAAATACAGTGAGAAACAGCGATGCATGCGACTCCGATTCTAGGAGAAAAGGCGACGCGTACGTCTCCGATTATTAAAGAAAAGGCGACGCGTGTGTCTCCGATTCTAGGAGAAAAGGCGACGCGTGCGTCTCCGATTTTAGAGAAAAGGCGACGCGTGCGTCTCCGATTCTAGGAGAAAAGTACCCGTATACAATGAGAAACGGAGACGCGTGCGTCTCGATTCTATGAGAACTAGCGACGCAAGCGTCGCTGATTTGCTGAAGATACTACGACACTTGCCAAGTGAATGTATAACGGTCATCAGCGACGCTGCGCGTCGTCTTAACTCTTATTTTACGGCTACACAATTTAGACGTCGTGAATGTTTTTTACTTTCGGCGACTCCCCTTTCCGCGACACATGAATTTACGTCGCCGTTTACAACTAGCGACACTAGTTTTGCATCGCCTATTAGGGTTTTTGGCGTAGTGATCTAAAAAAAAATGTTTAAGGGTGCAACCAAAATCATATGTTGAGGTATAGTGCCAAGAAAATTAGGAAGCACAATGCAAGAAAAAAAAATTTGAGAGGCAACGGTGCTAATAATTTTAAAAAAGAATAAAGAAAAAAAAAAGTAAGACCAACTAATAACGAAAAAAATTCAAACAGATGGTAAATTATGAAATTTTCCAATAATTGATTGCATCTCTAAAAAGAAATATTTTTTCTATAAAGCAATTATTTATTTTGGGGATTCATTTAGAATGAAATTTTTAAAGAATTTTATGACATAAAAATAAATAATATTAGTCTATAATAAAGTATTATTAGTCTGTAATTGAATAATTGTCTAAATGTACTTTAATATTTTTTAAAATTAAATTTATTCACATGCGAATTTCTACAACTATTTGTACAATTAGTACCCTGTAATTTAAAAAAATTATATTTTTGTCTAATTTAGTTAAAATTGATGAATTCTGTCAATTTATAAGTTACGTGCATAGCAAGTTACCTTCAAAATTGATTTTTTCTTTTTTAATTGTATTGATAACTAAAAAATAAATATAAAAAAACAGAAGAAGAAAAAAATTTGTAAATGAATTTCAAATTTTCTTTCATGTTTTTTAATTTTTGGTATAATAAAAAATAAAAAAATCAATTTTGAAGATCACGTGCTATGCGCGCAACTTCTAAATTAACAGAATCTGTCAATTTTAACTAAATTGAATATTTTTCAAATTAGAAAGTATCAATTTCACAAATTAATGGTATAGATTCCTATGTGAACAAATTCAATTTTAGAATGTACTAAAGTGTATTAAAACTTTGAATAATTGGTCTATAAATGAGTAACATTTGATAATTGGTAATATTGGTCCATAACTGAGTAATATTAATCTATAATTGAGTAAGAGTTTTAATGAAATCCCAAAAAAAATGAATAACATATACAAGAGGTTTCACTCTAAATATTTCCCTAACTCTAAATAAAACCAAGACATGCAGGATTTTTTATTACAAACAACTTTTGGAAGTTTAAAGCCAAGTGAGTATTGTTGTGTGATCGCTACTCTCTAAAAATATTCATAATACAAGATACGTGCCAATAACTTTTAAAGCACAAACAAGACTAGAACTCAATAAAGTTTACTTGTACTGTGTGCATTGTAAGTGAAAATCTAGTAAGGGCTTAGTTCAAACTTAGCTCAGTATAGTTCTTTCATATAGAAACTAATAAATATTAAGTGTTGGTTCAAAACTAGAAAGTACATACATCCATTATACAGTAAAAAATCTCATATTTATTTTATAAATTTATAATTTTTAAATTATCTGGGTAATTGTTATATTATGATTTTAAAAGTTATGATTTTATTAAAATATATTATGCTTTTATATGTTAAAGTCTTTGTGGTCAAAGTTAATTTTTTATTTAAGACATATTTGATTGGAAGAATGGTTATTCTTTAACTTCTAAGTAATAAAATTAGTTATTCTTATAAAATAATAATTGGTCAAATAGAATAGTTATTCATATTCTTTAGGTTTGGTATCAATAATGGAATATAACACTATAAACATTGTATTGTTTAGTTTGACAAAATAAATAGTGAAATAGATTATTATTTGTCAAGTTTTTAATTTTCTCAAGGTGCAAAATTGTATAATAAATATATTTTCATAATATAGTTAAAAATTTATATATTCAAACACCCCAAAAATATTTTCAACAACATAAAAATAAAGAAGCAACCAATTGCTTCATAGCAACACATCATCATGTCTATCAACTTCTAAAACAACGACTGCAATGCAATAGAATGTCGCTGTATCCAGCAAACCACAATGTAAAATGCATCAACCAGAGTGATACCAAACACCAAAAATGGAACTTAAACCGCAATAACAGGCAAACCAAAATAAATAGTTAAAAAAACCATCTTCAATCATCAAAATTCATATCCGCAACGAAACAGAGAAATACTAGATTTGTCAATGCACAACAATGACAAGCCACTGACAAATGAACAAACAGAGAAAAAATTCTTTTTCCCAACAAGTAAACGCCGAACCAACCATCGACACGTAACCATGAAGAAAAAAGAAAAAAGAAAAAAACATTAAAAAAATAGAAAAATAAATGAGAAATAAAAATATATATATTGTCTTTGAAGATTTTACAAAGGAAAACTTCTTCCCCTTTGAGAACAAATATGAAAAATAATAGTTTTAGAGCAAAGTGTATTCTAAAGTATAGTGTTATAGGTAGGTCTGGCAATGTGTCATGTTGAATCGTGTTCGTGTCAAATTTTTTTCATCTGAATTCAACCTGTTAAGCATTCGTGTTGAACCGTGTTCGTGTCGTTCCATGTTCGTAGCGTGTTTAATTCGTGTCTACTAAACCTAAATACATATTTAAATGATATGCTAAACTTCTTAAAAAAATATATTAGCAAACTAAAATTCAATATAATTAATAACTGTGAATTCAAAATATGTAAAATATTATGAATTAAAACTATATTAAATATTTATTGTGGTTATAGTTTCCTAAAAAAAAAAATAATGTAAAAAGTTAGTTATAAAAAAATAATTAAATTAATATTTTTCTTATCGTGTTTTATCGTGACACGTTGTGTTAACGTGTTCCAACCTATTCTAACCCTTTTTTTTATCGTGTGACACTGATATCAACCCGATCCGATATCATAGACCCAAACTCGTAAATTATCGTGTCATATCGTGTCATGTAACATTTTACCAGGCCTAATTTTAGGGCATAAATTTTAGAAGGGAAAAAATGTGCAAAAAAAAGTGATGCAAGAAAAAAAAAATACGAAGCCTAAAAAAAAATGGAAAGCTTAAAATAAAAAATTTAGGTATGATGTTTTTCTATTCTTTTGCTCTATACAAATCATGAGCTTTTTAAAACAATAGCAAGTCCTTATTTAGAAGGATTGGGATTTCATAGCAATAGATAAGTCGAATTCTAAACATTCAACCAAATAAAAAACAAATACTAAGATTTTAGTATTACAAATTATATGCAACCATCTAATTCATATATTAAACATGCCCTAGCTTACTTATGAGTTATACCTCACAGTAAAAAATGCTCACAATATATTTATTTTATTAACTTGTAATTTTTAAAATCATGTGAAAGATTATTATATTATCTTTTAAAAGTTATTATTTTATTGAAATGTATTATGTTTTTATACGCTAGAGACAACTTTGAGGTCAAAGTTGATAAGTAGTTGTTTAGTTGCATGAGCCTACTTACAGGATGCTTCAAACGGCTATTTTTATTTAACTCTATAAATAAAGATGTTTTTCTCTTTTTTGAAGACACGCACGTTCAAGCTTTTAAGCTCTGACTAAAATTTTTTCTTTTGTATTCCGTTCTCTCTAATTTTCTCTTTTTTTTTTTTCTCTTAGTTCTGCTTAAAGACAATAAAATATATTTTATTAAATATTTTTTTATTTTGGTATATAAATATTTTTGTTTGAGAAGTTTGATGAAATTTTAAAAAAAATATTATTTATTATGAGTTAAATATTATACATTATGAATATAATAAATAATATTTTTTCATAATGAGTAATATTGTTTATAACAAGTAATATTAGTCTATTATATGTAATATTTATTCATAGTAAATAACATTAATTTCTTACAAATAATATTTTTTCATAATAAACAATATTGTCTATATAACAAATAATATTTAATATTAATACTTAAAACCAAAAAGTTCATGCCATAAAACTCCTATTAAAATATATGGATTTCACAATAGTTTAACATGTCAAAACTTTAGCTGCACATAAATTTTTTGGAAGATTATTGTATTTTGAAAAAAAATGCNTTTTTCTAAAAACAGCACATTTTGTATGCTTTGATATAATTTTAACAGGCTATAATTTATATAATTTAGCTTATTTATTTGTTAATTATAAACTATTGATGTTAATAATATTTTTGCCTCCCTAGTGTATTTTCCAAACATAAACCCAAAATGACACTTGGGATGAAATTAAAATTGAAACTTCTAGAAACCTCAGCGGTTCAAAGGCTACACAATTACACCATCCATTTCAGTATAAAAGAGAATTAATTATGAAATTAAATAAAAAAAATTCTATACAGATAAAATAGTTATCATTGCTCGGCATTTGCAAGTGGGAATTTCCTTTTTTGGATTTCTTAAAAGAAAAAGCAATTTTGCTTTCCAAAACATTAGGAGTGAGTGATGAGGAGCAAAATTGTGGTCACTCGCTTTTTATTCTCGGACTAATCAAATTATGCTTTCATTTACTCGTTATGACTTCAATTGCTAATATATTTCAATAAAATTTTAAATTATATAATAGACATTATCTTTTTTTTCTTTTTTCTTTTTGAAATTTAAGAAGCTCTTAAGAGAGAATATCAGCAAAATAATGGTTTAAAGTTTGTTTCCAAATTTAATTTGTCTTGTAAAGGAGAGAAAATTGGGAACATCTTTAAAAATTTAAAATACTTTGAGAGTTGGATGGAAAGGGAACTGAAGTGCATATATTGTCATTGTGAAAATTCAAAAAGAAAAAAAAATCTAGCGCAAAGGATCCATGGACAGTTTAGGTGTCGTTTGATAATCCTTTCAATTTTGGTTTTTGGTTTTGAAAATCAAAAATAAAAATGTGTTTGATAATCATTTTCATTTATTTAAAAAAAAAAAACTAAAAACAAAAAATGCGTTTAATAACCATTTTTTATTTTTTAAAAAACAAATTATTTTCACTTTTCGTTTAAAATAAAAAAACGTAAAAAAATCATTTTCATTTTTTTTTATTGTCATTGATAGTGTCAGGATACAAAACATTCCGAACTAGGCTTAAACCTAAGACTGTCCATATAGGTTCGGAACACGAAACTGTCCACATGCAGGAGGAACCTATGACCACTTGGATAGGTATGCTACACAGGACCATCCGTCAGAGTTTGGACCAGTGGGCTGAGACCATGGACCGATCTGACATGGTCGAGACCACATACTACTCGATTGGAGCTGCAAAATTAAGATAGCTTAATTGAGGCCAGAACTCAAAACTACCCCAATGGGACCAGAGTCTGGGACTGCCCAGTCTTATTCAAATCCCGAAAAATGCTCGGTCGAGGTCAAAACTCTGAAATTCCCAAATAAGGCCAGTACCTACCTAACACTGTCTCGTCAGGCCTGAAACCTAAGACTGCCCAGTCGAGGCTGAAATCGTGGAGCCCTTGTCAAGGGCAGAGCTCGAAACTGCCACTCAAAGTTGGAACTCGGAAGCGCTTGTCGGAGCCGAAACTCCTAGAATGCCCCAACATGACTAGAAAACTGGGACCATCCAAATGTGGCCAAGATCACGAACTTCTCAAACAAGGCCGAAACCTAGGACTGCTCGGCATGGACAAGAGCCTGGAATCGCTCGGTTAAGGTCAAAACCTGGGACTACTCGGCAAGGCTTAGAGCCCAAGACTGCTCGATCTGGGCTAGAGCCCGAGACTACTTGGTAAAGGTCGCAGCCTAGGACTACCGGGATCGCCCGGTCGGGGCCAGTATCCAAAACCACTAGTTAGGGTAGGAATCCGGGATAGCTTGGTCGGGCTTGGAATATGAGACTACCCAGTCGGGCTCGAAACTTGGGATTTTCGGTAAGGGATAGAATTCGGGACCGCCCAATCGGGGCCGAAACCCAGGATGTCCCCGTCTGTTAGTATTTAATCCGGATTTACTGTGTTTTAATTACTGTCTTTATTACTATTAATTGTTACAGTTACATATTAATGTATCTATTTCTTAAGTGAATGGTGCGTCTTGTTGAAAGCGTTTGGTTTCTAAGTCATCTGCGATTCTTCCACGTGGTCATCTCTGAGCCTTCGGATCTTGTGATACACTGTTTCAGATATATTGCTTTGCTCTCTTGAAGCTGTGTGTGCGATTCATATTCTAGGGTTTTTAGAGAGAAGTTAGAGAGAGAGGCTCTGAGTTTTGTGTTCTCTGTAATTTCGTCTGTTCATCTTCTTCTTCTTCTTCTTCTATGTGATTGTAAAGCTTTTGAGTGTTTGAGAGTTATTTACTGAGTGTAAATACTTCTGAGTGTTTGTTAGTTGAAGATTGTGTATATGTGTGTGGTTCTACTGTGTGTAGAACGTGCTTAGGTTGTATTTCAAGAACATCTCTGAGATTATAGCAGAAACTCCATTACCGGAGCACCGTGGATGTAGACAGAGTTTATTCTGTTGAACCACGTAAAAATTCTTTGTGTCTGGTACAATCTTTCTGTTTATTTTACTTTTATGTTATTTTCTTTAACATTTGGTATCAGAGTTTTATTCTTAAATTTTTTGTTTTCTGCTTTACTTTGGTTCTTATGTTTGCGGTTGAACGGTTTTTTCTTTTAATCTAAGGAGGCTCTGTTGTGGAAACACTGTAGGTCCGTAAAGATTAACAGTTTAAATTTTTCCTGTAAACTGATTATGTTTCTTTGTATTTTACTTGGCCGTGTCCTCGTCTCTTGAAGTCTACTTTTCGGATGATCGTCTGTTTTGGAAGAAAACCGTTGGTTTTACTTGTTCTTTAAAGATCTGTAGAGTGTCTGCCTTCTTTCTTTAGTGTCTGTGTGTTTGTCTCCTTAGGA
Organism: Ochetophila trinervis; assembly: GCA_003254975.1. Taxonomy (NCBI): domain Eukaryota; kingdom Viridiplantae; phylum Streptophyta; class Magnoliopsida; order Rosales; family Rhamnaceae; genus Ochetophila; species Ochetophila trinervis. Next base: position 59,536 of record QANX01000149.1, read on the forward strand.
AATCAAAAGTTTCTTTAAAGAATTTGCCTAGACCCTGTTTTTTACCATAGATTTGAGGTCCTGGTTTTTTTTTAGAGGACGAGAGTTACTGGATCAACTTTTCTAGGTTGATTAGTTTCTGTTTTTTCTTTTATTATGTGTTGAATAATTTTTTTATTCTATTTTTTGATCTTACTGTGTGTTAAATAAGTTGTTTATTTTGTTTTGAACTTACTGTGTGTTGAATAATTCGTTTATTTTGTTTCTAGTTTACTAAGTGTTGAATATCTTGTTTTTCTGTTCTTTCCTCTTTCACTGAGTATTTGTATATACACAAATTTATATATATATATATATATATACTCTTTCTGTTTCTCTTTACTTTGTTACCATCATGTCTGCTAAAGTAAAAGTTTTTAATGGTAAGGGAGATTTTCTTCTATGGAGGAGAAAAATGAAAGCGGTTTTAGTTCAAATGAAAGTTTCCAGAGCAATTGATGGCTCTTATGTCACTGGGACAGACGAGACTAAAAAGGTAGAAATGGATGAAATTGCTTTTAGCACAATCATTATGCATTTGTCCGATAATGTACTTCGAAAAGTGAACGAGGTAAAATCTACTACTGAACTTTGGACTAAACTTGAATATTTGTTTCTTACTAAATCTTTGCCTGATCGTATTCGCTTACTGGAAAAAAAATTTAGTTTTAAGATGGATGCTAATGAAGATCTTGAGTTTAATCTTGATGGATATAATCGTTTAATGCTTAGTCTTATTGATTGTGGTGAAAAATTCTCTAAGGAACATTATTCTGTCATATTGATTAACTCTCTGCCTGAATCTTTTAGAGATGTGAAAAATATAATAAAGTATGGTAGAGACTCTCTCACTTTAGATACAGTTTCTAATGCTTTAAGATCACATGAAGCAGAGTTTAAAAATGAAGTTAAAAATGAGAGTCTGTTTGTAAGAGGAAGACCCTTTAGTAAGAATAACAATTTTAATAAAAACATGCTTAATTCTAGGAGTAGTTCTAAACAGAAGTCAGTAAACAACTTCAATAATCAAAATAACAGGAAGTTTAATAACAATAGTCGTCTTTGTTATTATTGTACGAAGACAGGTCATTTAATAAAAAATTATTACAAGAAAAAGAGGGATGAAAATGAAAAAGAACAGAATTTAAATAATCATAATAGTGTCTCTGGTGAACTGTCTACTGTTTCATCTGATCATTCTCTTTGTGAAGTTTTAATGGTCTCTTTTGTAATTACTGATTTTGAATGGGTGCTTGATTCTGGATGCTCTTTTCATATGTGCCCTGATGTCAATTCCTTTTATGATTACTCTGAATTAAATGCTGGAAAATTTATGCTAGGAAATAATGTTTCATGTGATATAGTTGGCATTGGTAGTATTAAACTTAGATTGCATGATGGATCGGTTAAATCTTTGACTAATGTGAGACATGTGCCTAGTTTAAAAAGGAATCTTATTTCTATTGGCATGCTTGATAAATGTGGTTATCTATGTAAGACAGAAAATGGAAAGATGAAAATAAACAAAGGTTCCCTAACTGTCATGAGAGGAATTAAGAGGAATGGATTGTATATATTGCTTGGTAATACCTGTGATGATTATCTTAATTCTACTGTTAATGATTCTGTTGATAATATTGTTTTATGGCATCAAAGGTTGGGTCATATGAGTGAAAAAGGTTTGTATCATCTAAATAGAATGAATGTGTTTGGTAAGGATAAAATTAGTAAGCTGGATTTCTATGAAAACTGTGTGTTAGGAAAACAACATAGACTAAGTTTTAATGCTAGTACTAATAGGGCAAAATCTGTGCTTGAATACATTCATGTTGATCTGTGGGGTCCTTCTCGGATTCAAACTCAAACTGGAAAATACTATTTTTTGTCCATTGTTGATGACTGCTCTAGAAAAGTTTGGATAAGTCTCCTAAGAACTAAAGATGAAGCGTTTTCAAAATTTAAAGATTGGAAAACCTTAGTTGAAAACCAAGTAGGAAGTTCTGTTAAGGTCTTTAGTGACAGGACCCGCCCCGGAAATCCCTCTAGATTTCCCGGAGAG